>SZWC01000681.1:337904-369070 GCA_023375785.1 Penium margaritaceum | reverse complement strand
GGTTTGTCTTTGAGGTTGTGAGAGAAATGGCACGAGTCGCCCCTCTTGCATGCGCCGTGCATGAAGTACTTGCACAGCACCCTGCACCGCTCAAACGCAGCAACGAAAAGAAAAGACAAGGAGAAGGAGAATGAGGCATCACCAGCCGCACGGCGGCGTTGCACAAGGCAAGTGCAGCGATCCATGCCCATGCGTCGACTAGGCCCAAGAACGTGTTGGTTTGGCACAGCCACACTTTGATTCTGCCAACCCCTGATCGCAAATGTGAGCGTGTACCTGAATCTGAACCTGAACCTAATGCTGATGCTCATGCTCATGCGCATGCTCATGCTCATGCTCATGCTCATGCTCATGCTGATGATGATGCCGATGCTCATGCTCATACTGATGCTGATGCTGATGCTCTAATGTAAGCTGCACAAACACTGCAGCAATAGTTGACTACTGCAGCAAGAGTTGACTACTGCAGCAAAAGTTGACTACTGCAGCAAGAGTTGACTACTGCAGCAAGAGTTGACTACTGCAGCAAGCAGTGACTACTGCAAGAACCAGTTACTGCCAAAAGAGCTGTGCAGTAGATCACATGTCTACTGCGCAACACCCGTGGCAGTTGCGGTATGATGCCATGCGGATGTGATGCTGCTGTAGCACATGGTTGGAGATAGAATAATTTATTTCGCAGAGCTGAAGAAGGTAAGGAGAAAAACAGGAAGAAAAGCGTACCGTGACGGGTTGTTGGCCATGGGGGCTGGCTTGTCCCCTGGGGCAACACCTTCCTCCTTTCTCCCTTCTGTCTTTTGTAGAAGAGGCCAGAGCGAATCTCCAGGTTTGCCACTACCTCTGAGTGCCTAAACCACGCTCCCTCTCTCTCTCGCTTCCTCTCCCAACCTTTTATTACTCGTCCTCCCTTCCACCCTTCCCTGGTCGACTCTAATTTCTTCGTCCCTCTCAATCCGACACCTGGCTGTCTTAAACTTCCTGGCTCCTGCTCCCTCTCTGCTACTCGAACCCTCTTCCACTCAAACCCTCTTCCACTCGAACGCTCTTATCTTCAATGGCAGTCCCTATGTTCCTCCGTCGACATGAGCGCGAGCGTCCGAGTGTTGGTGAGGCCAAGGCGAACGCGTTGACAGTCACCGACCTTGAGAATCAGCCTCCTTGCAATGGCAGATGCGGTCAAGCAGCCATGGCTGCGTCGCAAGTGGCTGTGAGTGCAGCTCGTCTCTCCACTTGTTCTGGGGTGGGTAGTCGTTCCGAAATCGACGAAATTAGATTGTAGCTTCGACTAATGAACCAATGCGGGGTTCCGAAATGGACTAAATAGTTTTCAGTGCATCTGGGGCGGCGGGAAATCGAGGTGGCGAGCGCTGGCGATGCTGGCCGTATGTCTCGCCTACCGGCCGTCTGCTTGGCGAGCGAGTTGCGACGTCGCTCCAACTAATTAGTTATTGAGCCTTTCGACTCGATTTTCTGACTATTTAGTTCAGACAAATCGAACTAAAAGCCTTTGGCGATGTCAGACTAGAACTAATTTGTTGGTTTTTTAGCGGTTTTTAGTAGAATTTCAAGACAACTAAGAGGGGCCTTACATGATGATATCTACGGATAAAGAGTGCTTCGTCATTTGAGTGTTCGAATTTTGAACTTCCCAATTTCCATTGAGTCGCATAGAACGTGCTCAGAGTGTTCATCGCGCCGCCTTGCTAGCTCTTGCCGTGCATGACAGGTACTTAGTACTCCTGACTCCACTTGCATCAGTCGTCAGACACCTGTCTCTCTACACACTCCATCGACCATGGCCTCCTCTCGTCGCTAGT
Organism: Penium margaritaceum; assembly: GCA_023375785.1. Lineage (NCBI taxonomy): Eukaryota > Viridiplantae > Streptophyta > Zygnematophyceae > Desmidiales > Peniaceae > Penium > Penium margaritaceum. The sequence goes on along the minus strand of SZWC01000681.1, from coordinate 367,253 downwards.
GCACGTCCTCCAGCGCAACTTTCCCAGTGGCAGGCAGTCCTGCCAAGTCATCCCAATCCGGTGGACGTAACTGCTACGTCCCCATCAGCATGCGCATGACCCAACTGCGCGCTCTCACCCGCGAGAACAACGAGGCGATGCGTCAGCACCAACGCCTTGGGCCTTACATGGCACTGCCACCTATCGTGGCTTCCGATGACTTCAACCGCACGTCGTTGGTCGGCAACAACTCGTCTGCAGAAGCGCGCGTGGCGCACGTGCCAACTCCTCCAATCTGGGACGCTGGGTGCATGAGGTCTCCCGCTGTTGTCGCCAAGCCCGCACCTGAGGTCGTTGAACCCGACACGCACGACAGGGGTAGTCAAGCTCCGAGTGTGAACGTTCCGGCTTCGTAGTCGCCGGGAACAACTGGTGGACACATGAGAAAGACTGTGCGATGCTTTCCCTTGCGGTGGAGTATGCCGCGGAGTTCCGCATTGTCCACGGGTCGCAGACACGCATGCATGGAGTCCTCACGCCGAAGTTTGCAAAACTTCAAAAACTTGATCCGGCATCGTCCGTGGAGGAGATCCGCTACAACTGCAACAACTTGGCGAAGCTGTGGCGCCTCGCTTTTGACATCGTCGAGAAGAGTGGAAATAACATTGACAGGATCCGGTGGACTATAGAGCTCGAGCCGAAGGCATGGGAAGATCTCAAGCCTACAAACCCAGCTGTTGCAAAGCTCCTGGGAAGAAGCGTGCCATGGTTTGAGCTCGCAACTAAATTGTGGATTCGTGACAAAGCAACAGGGGGTAATGTCTTTAGTTCGGAGGAGGCAAGATTTGTGGGGGAACAGGACAAAGGACTTCCCGAAGCTGACGATGATGTTGACGTCTGCGTCGTCAGGCGCATTGTTTTTCATCGTCACGTTGATAAAGTTGCAAACCTCGTGAAGTCTGCAGGGCGTCTGGAATGTGTCATTCGCGACGACGGACCCAAGACCCCATGGGCCATGGCAGTTTTAGATGTGAGCAATGACAAGCGCATGACCGATGATGACAAGCTTGAGCTGTTAGACGTGCTACAGAAGGATGAAAAGATGTGCACACTGTACTTGTGGTCCACAGGGGGACTTCGTGCACGTGTGCTGAACATCCTCCTCGGTCGCACACCCGCGCATGAGGGCGAGGATGAGGAGGGCGACGAGGAGGAGGAGGAGGGCGACGAGGAGGAGGAGGAGGCGGAGAAGTGGGAGACGCATGGTGCTGACGACGGTGGTGCAACCGGCGAGACTAATGGGCAGGGTGTTGGTCTTGCAGCTCATGAGGTTCTTGACATGTAATGCTTAGACATGTATTGCACTTGTTTTATGAATGTTGTTTATTGGTGGGGCGAAATAGCTCTAATATCCACATTCCCGAAGGGCGGACCCTCCCATATCCAAATGCGGAATTTTATGTCCCCCATATCCAGCACTTTAAAATATAAGAACAAGGTATCCTCCTCCCTCGCCATGCTCGATCAGCGACATGCGTCACTGATCGAGCATGGCGAGGAGGGTCATGTGACCGTCGCTCGATCGCGACCCTCGCTCCCTCGCGAGGTCGCGATCGAGCGATGACCCATTTTTTTCGATTTTTTTTTCGACGCGCAAACCCCCTATTATGATTTAGGGTTTTCTATGTTTTGCGCGGGCGGAGCCCGCGCAAAACATAAAACCCTAAATCGTAATAGGGGGTTTGCGCGTCGAAAAAAAAAATCGAAAAAAATGGGTCATCGCTCGATCGCGATTGAGCGAAAACGCCCATTTCAGATTTTTCATTTTTTTTATGGCACACACAAAACCTTAGGTTTGCGAGACAAACACCTTCAAACCCAACCCCGAATTACATTCCGGGTTGAGGATTTTATTTTCTTGCGCGGGCATCTGCTGGGCCCCGCGGTAGCGGGGCCCAGCAGATGCCCTTTCAACGCATGGGGTGTCTCGGACCCCTCACGCAAACCCCACGCAAACCCCTCCCTCGAACAATCACAAACACCTCAAACGTGGGGTTTGTGATTGTTCAAGGGATGTGATGACGTCATCCATTGGAAGCTGCATTTCATGCAGCGACGGCATGGTGTTCGCGCGCTTTTTTTTTTATACGTCGTTGTTTTTCTGCGACCGGTGGATGTTTCGTTGTTAAAGTGCTTGCTCGCTGGATATGGCGTTATTAAAGAGCGGTCACTGGATATGGGAGGCTTATTCACGAAATCGATGGGTATATGGTCACCCCCCCCCCCTTATTGGTGACTTGTCTTGCATTTTGCAATGAGACATATAGGAGATAGAAATGGAATACATAACTATTGTTGTACAATAATGAATGTTAATCAATCTTCATTATTGCGGGCAAGAAAGTCGTTCCACATAGCAGTTGTAATGTCATTCCTCATTCGTCTAATGTAAACATCACCATATTGTCGTCCCACTGGTCGAACTCTAGTCGGGACAATATTGCCCACTTTGCCAATTCTTCTTCTCCATCTTGGAAAGTGGACGTCTTGCCTATCCCGAACCATGTTGTGAAGTACAAAGCATGAGAGAAGAATTCAACTCTGGAAAGTCACGTCGTAGCACGGTAAACTACTGAGTATTCTAAACCTTGCTTTCAGAATTCCAAAAGCCCGCTCGATCATGGATTGAGCAGACGCGTGCCGATGATTGAACACCTCTTGAGCATCGCGTGGACGTTGATCTCCTAGACCAAACTCGATCAAATGGTACCTTACACTGTGATAAGGTGGTAATACACCATAGCCCTCGGGAAACGCTGCATCTGCGAGTACAAACTTTCCAGGAGGAAGCCGGAAACCTCGCCGAAGTGCGTCGGCGAACATGCGGGTGTCATGTGCTGAGCCCTCGCATCCAACAGTCACGAACGTGAAACAGAGATCCGGGTTGCAGACGGCTAGGATGTTTTGTGACACCTGCAAATGCCGGTTGACGTACGCCGATCGTCGGATGCGGGTTACCACGACCGGAATGTGAGTCCCATCAACGGCGCCGATGCAATCCGCAAAAAATGGTAGGTAGTCCTGTATCCCCTCCCATGCGATGAATGGAGGGTCTGCGGTACATGCTAGGCGGATAACATCCGGTGCTATTTCGAGTATCCACAACCTCTCGAAGCACACGATGGATTGTTGTAGTACCTCTCTGAAATTGTTCCATCAACTGCCGTGTAGACATGGCATGGCAAACACATTGCATGAAAATGAACAGCTTCTCGTCGGCAGCAAGTTGTGTGTCGTGTAGGCTTGTGCGAGACGACAGTTTTGCGAGTATGCCACGCCACGTAGGCACAGCCATCCTCAACATGTTGTACAGGCGGAGAGGGTGACCACGTCAAAGCTCAAGCATCCAATCACGTCCACTGAAGTCGCTATCCTGCATGCACCTTTGAATGATGCGAGAGAAAATGCAGAGTATGAGGAAGCCGATGAGGTCACGGATGAGGTCAAGCAGTAGAGAGTGTACCTCCTTGGTGTAGCAGACAAGTGCACGGCGTGCTGCATTATGACGACTGTCAAAATCCATCATGGAAATGTCTAAGTGCGACCTGTGCATGTGTATAGAAATGATTTCGTGCGTGCACGCGACTCGACACGTGCTTCGGCGCGCCTGACCGTAGTAGCCGTCACACGTCAGGTTTGTGCTTCGGGCCTACGTGGCACGTGGGAACAAGATGTTAGAGTTCAAAACCCGCCTGCACCAAGTCTCACGACTATTCTGTCTGATTAATTGGTTCACGAAACGGCAAGAGTGGGAAACATTGCTGTAGCTAATAGCTTCACTAAATAGTCGATCGTTTTCCCTTGCGCGCTTAACTAATTAGTCAGACCACTGAAATTGATAGTTTGAACTAAAAACTAATTAAGTCTATTTCGGAACCCGAGCCAAGTGACGTATGCGCTTGAACTTGAAGTTTGAGCGGTCAGTTAACCGCATACGGGAGGGGTCCTTTACGGTATGGCTTGCCTCAAAGAGGTAAGGGGTCATTTCCTGAGTGGTTATAACTTTCGAAGAAATAACTCAACTAATTAGTTAAGGAGAATTATAACACCGGATCCTAAACCCAGATCTTCCGTTCCCACGTGTCACACGTGAAAAAGCAGGTCGTGTCGTAGAGTCACAGCGGAACGTTTGTTTTTTTGAACATTCACAAGATCGTCTGGGTTGCGCATGCATGTGTTTTGAGTCCACATTTCTATGTTGTGCTCCAGCTCCACTCACACGCACGTACACTATCGCGCCATCGACATTATACGTCGCCAAGCTGTTTCACATCGTGCTCTCGTTTGTCATATACCAGGGATTCACCTGAGGATCACAGCCGTCATCTGTGAAGTCCTATCATCCCTCATAATCAGGATATTCCGTTGTCTCAACAGTTTGCGCATGCATGATGGAGACTTTCGCGGCCATGAATCACTTCTAGCCCATTCCATGATGGCTTGGACCTTTTGTGGGTCAATACAAATAATGTCCTTATCGACTATGTGTCCAAGGTATTCGAGCTCATCTTGTGCAAAATTGCACTTGCTCACTTTTGCATAGAATCTCTGTTCCCAAAGGATTGTGGGGACCTCGCGTAGATATTCTATGTACTCTTCCATGGATACGAAGAAACCCGAGATATTTTCCAGGTAAACCAAGACAAACTGGTCAAGTTGTTTGACGAACCTTTGGTTCATTTCTCCTTAGAATGCTGCCAGGGCGTTTGTTAGCTCAAATCATACAACTAAGAAGGGATAGTGTCCCAAGTGTGTTTGAAGCAGTGCTTTGGAGACATCATCTTCCGTAATGCATATTCGAGTATACCCTTGAGACAAATCCTAGGAAGAAAAGACTTTTTTCGCTAGGAGTTGGTCAAACAGGTCCTCGATCCGTGTTAAGGGGAATTAGTTTTTCACCGTTAGCTTTTTGAGCGCCTGGTAGTCCACGCACATCCATAAACCACTATCCTTTCTATTCAAGGAAGGATGGACGCACCGTACGGCAAGCTACTGGACTCCATCCCCCCCTTTTCAAGGTACTTTTTGATTTGGTGTTTGGCCTCTCGCCTCTCTGCTAGACTAAGGCGGTACATGGGTCTAAATGGAGGAGTCACCTCCAGTTGGAGTGGAATAGTGTGGCGCATGTGTCGTTCTGGTGGAAGCCTAGCCGATGGGTCTTGGAATAGATCCAAGAATTTTGCCACTAGAGATTTTTTCTCTCGTGGCATGTCTCCCTTTCTTTCATTCTCCACTTTTTGTAACTGAGCCAAGAAACACCAACACCATTGTCGATTTAGTCTCTTGACTTGCATCACAGGCAAGCTCGCATGGAATTTTATTCGAGTTGATGACAATTCCGTACTTGGAGTCAACGTGAACAGTGTTGTCCCTTCCAAAGGATCAAGCATTCTGATTCAAATCACACCAGAGCCTTGATGTCATGGAGCCATGGATCACTTTACACCATGTCAAACGGGTCAAGAAGGTTGAGTACCTTCTACGTGACACTCCGAGTGTAACCTTGAATGATAACTTTTGCTTTACAGGTACCGTTCACGGGTACCGTACAATTGTAACCGACAATAACTACGTCATTCAATGGCTAGTAATAAAGACCCACCTGTCGAGTAAAGCCAAGGCCAACCAAGGAGTCACCCCCTCCATTTGAAACCATTACGTTCATAGGAGCACCGGCCAGATGTCCTTTGAAGTGCATGGTCATGTTACCTCTACTCTTCCAAGTGAACAGGCTTGATAACAGAAACCCGAGTTTTTCGTAAACACAAGTTCTATACAGCGGACGCCACAGCTCCCATAATTCACTTACTTGATTCCACGTCTTGTGCACACATGTAAACTTGGCTAACACCTTCCAGTCCTTAGATTTTACCTGGTTGACATCGTCCACCAAAGGTGCAGCGAACATGACCGCACTCATTGCTTTGAGGACGTTTGCTTTGATCACCGCGTCATAGGAATCATGCACAGTGGTTGGTGTCGCCTCCACTAAGTATGTACGATCATGCATCTCATCCGGAGATATAAGGTTTTGTGGACAACGTTGGTGAGCTAGTGCAGAATCAGGATGAAGAAGAGGAGAGAAAACAATAGTGGAATATGAACTCGTCAAAAACTCAAATTCGTGAACATCCTAACCTAAAAACATGTACCTTCACCCGTGATCCAGTTTTGTCCCTGAGTGGTCCCAACTAACATCACTCAGGGGTGGGAAAAACCCGCCCCATGGCCCTATCCATTACCACGGCTAGGCCCATTGTCGTGACCATAGCCCTGTCCACAGCCCTGTTCGTGGCCTTGTGCTGCACTATCTCCACGAGATGCCATGGCTACTACCAACCCTGCGGCCTCTTGCCCCATACAGCATCCTCTGGGAACTAGGCCTTAAAGTGGCCTGGCTGCATGCAGTTGTGGCAGAGCCTGAGGTGGAAGGATGTGCCGTGACACTCACGCGCTGCCTGTAGCTTCTCATTGTCGTGACTGCGCTTGTTGTTTGGGGTCTTGTGTCCACTAGGATTTTGGCTGGAGTGTTTGCGGGCTGCTTGCCCTCGGACCCGCCTTGTTTTTCGGTTGACCCACCAGCCCTTGTAGCGTCCATGGGCATGTTGCAGCCTTGTTATGCACGTACGTTTGGTGGTGCATTAGAGTAGTGCTTGGGCTTGCTGAGCACACTTCGCTCATGTAGGTGCGTAACACTCCCAAAATTGTCCAAACTTGGCCAACTGTCATCGTGGTGATCTTGTCCTTCACCTTCTCGCTTCCTGGACCATCACGCGAGTACTGCGGCAACATGCACTCCAGGCACTTGAAGGTCCGGGTCCCATTGGTCTCAGTGAAGTTTTCAGCTTCCTCCACGAGTGCGGTGAACTTGCTCAAGTAGGCTTCCATCGAGCTACCCAGCTACCTGAAGTTTTTGATCTTGTGGAAGGCACACTATGCCTCCTCCTCGCGCCTTCTCCTTGCACAGAAGGCCTCCCACGGTATGGGCTACCACTCAAGGTGTGGTTGTTGTGTGCCCCACTTCTTGACTATATACTTCAAGAGCTTGTTCTCAAGTCGTGTCGTGCCGAGGTCATCCCACTGGCCAAGTGGCGCCTTGTGGACACGTAGGACGTGCTCCAAAATATTTAGCCAATCAGTCAGCTTCACGCCTTTTTCAAAGATCTCCACACTATGGAATAAGGACGTGTTCATGACCGGCCCCGAAGTCATTGAGGCAGGCAAGTCGTCGCTGTCACCAACGGTGGCATGACCACCCACTGCAATTGCTACTACATCCGCACCTGGGTCACACTCTGCAATGCCTTGTCAAGGTCGTCCCATTGGCGGCTTGCCTAATGAGCGACAAGGCGCTGTAGCTGGCGATCACGGTCGAGGTTTGTGATGCTCTGCCCGATGTGGGCCATCATGTTGGCGAATGCGAACTTGGGCTCTGATGTTGTCTTAGCATTGGCGATAGTTTCTAGGGCCTCGCATTGTCCGTGCACCTTCACCCACTACAGGAGGGTTCGGTTTGCATACACACCTCCAACAAGTTCCACCTTCCGGAGGAGGCAGTTGCAAGCAACGACGCTCAAGTGGGTGCTCGATTGTCCCGTCACGGCCACATCCTAGGAAGAGGGGTCATTTTCCACTCTTTTGGGTGGTGCCGTACCTCTTCCGGCGGTAGAGATCTTTAGTCGGCCTGCTCCCTTGGGAGCCAACTGAACAAGCCTTTGGCGGTCATTGTGAATTACCTTCGCGGCGACGTCGTCCGGATCGTTCTCGCGGGAGCTTCCCACGTGGCTACTTTTGGCACCTTTGCTGCTCTCGGCAACCTCGCTACTGTGGGCAGCTTCATGTGATCCGGTAAGCATCTTGCCCTTCTCAAGTAATTGGTTTGAATTTGTTGCACGACCATTGTTATGATCGCGATCCTCGTCACCTTCGCCATTTTCGGCATCATGGTCTTTGTCGGGGTCGACGCCCGGGTGGTCCTCCTCGAGCACGTTGTCCGTCCTCTGGAGGACGTCCACGTGTACATGGAAGTGCTCATCCAGCACTTTCTCGTCTTCTTTATGCTTCTCAGTATTGCATAGTACAGCGAGGGTTGCCTTCGATGGTATTGTTGTCTTTGGTTTTAGTACGGTGCTTGCGGTAATGACTCCCAAAACATGGAGTCTGTCGAGGGCATGTGGAGGCCGTCACTACCTTGCCCTTGTTGGTTTTTGACAATCCGGCACATGCCATTACGTCCCCCAGCAATTAGCACGTGAAGATGATTTGTGGGAGTCACCCCACGACCTCGGGGAGGTGTCGTCTCCCGAAGTCAAAGTGCTCTCACAATCGGTGAGGCAGTTATAAACTTCAATTTCTATGTTTCTAGGCCGCCACGGTTGGCACAATCACGTGGTAGAAATACACTAGTCTTCTACGCTGCTACGATTGGCACAATCATGTGGATTCTAGGCAAAACTTTAATCCGTAACTCACGGCACTAGGAAACCTAAGAAAGCCTAGAATTGTATAGCAAGAACAAGATCATAAACTACAAGATTTTGAGCATCGCTAAAAAAGGCGAGGAGGAGGCGAGTCACTCTAACCAAGATTTTACATCCCCCAAATGCTCTTGCCTCACAATTCTTGTCTCGTACTTCTTCCTTTTGTCTTCTGGTCATCCTTGGCCTCTTCTTGCGTTCTCTTGGCACACCTTGCACCTCCTTGGAGGCGTCCTCCTCGTGCTCAAGGCCAGTGGGGTGGCCTCCAAAAATTCTCAAAGTGCCACCTTCCTCTTTTTACCTTTTCTCTCAAGCCGTGAGAGTCCTTGGTCTTGGGCAAAGTCACTGCCACAATTTTTGGTTGAAGAGGAGGGGAGGGAACTTTGAAAACAAGGGCAAATGATGGTTTTTAGGCTGAGCTCTGCCCACCCGGTCCAAGAAAAATCCACCTAGCCCCCTGGCAAGTGGACATAGCCTAAAGGAGCTAGCAGGAAAAACTAGAGCTCCTCAAGAACTTTCCAAAGTAATTCACGGCGCTCAAAATGGATTTGCTCGAAGTCTGTACCCCTCTCTCGCGTTTTTGCTGCTGTTGCACCTGCTTGAGGTATTCAATATCTCTCGTAGCCACCGAAACCATCACACGCTTGGCCGTGAGGGTCCTCCTTTTATAAAAAACACTATATCGGGTTGAGTCTCTAGTTGTTGCACTAAGGTCATCCTCAGAGTTCGCAGAATGGCATTCAAAGCTTGTTCAAGGGGTTTTCCCCTCCACGTCACTCTTGGGGCAATCATCATCAACAACCCGTGTAGGAAGACTTGATTATTTCAAGTCTCTAGAGGCCCATTTTTTGTTTCTACCTTGTCCCCTCATTCGGGGTCCCAAATGAGGGGGGTATTCTTTGAAATTGTGAGTTTGCACACCGTTTTTGTGAAAGAAACTCAAATTTCGTGAAGAAAAAAATCGAGTTTCATTTTTATGCGCCGGCGTGGAATTGTTGCGTGCGAGGTACGTATGGCTCTAAGATTCCTCTCGCGCCTCACTCCCTCGCTCTCTATCCCTCTCCTTGCTCACTTGAGGAGGCAGGGAGGATAGAGTAAGGATGAGGGCTCGAGGCTACAAGCCTCTCCCCTCGCGGCCTCCTGGCCATGGCTCACGCCACCAGCTCAATCGGCGGCTGGTGGCTCACCGGTGGGTGGCCGGCCACTTGACCGACCGGCCACCTGCCGGTCAAGTGACCGGCCGGCCGGCCGCCGGTCGGCCAGTAGCCAGCGGGTGGCTGGCCATCGGTTGACCCTCGCAATAGCGAGGGGTGGCTCGTAACCACCACCTCGCTATTGCAAGGTTGGGCCGAACCCGCCCTCCCGCTATACATGGTCTTGAAACTTTGATCTCATCAACAATTATACTATCATCAATGGTGTTTCCAAGAACCAAAGATGGGCGTCTTCAAATCATGTTCAAACATGTTTCTATAGCATTTCAAAGGGATGAGGGTACTATAAATTTTGTGGCCTCAAAGATTGATGTGACAATGTTTTACACGACCAAGTTCGTAAAAAACAACATTGCATTCCATGACCTTCCTTAATGAGTGCTTGTCCATGGGTGAATACTTGGGGCATATGCCACACATTATCAAGATATCCAGAAGTTCACTCATGTGATGAAATCAATGTATGAAGTCGTGAGATCTTGTCGTTGCATTTTCCCACGTGACCCACTTCAAGGTTAGCAAAACATAAGGTTTTTTTTCCATGTCTTTTCCTTGTAATCGCTTGTCCACACGTGAATTATAGGCTCATATGCCACATATGTTCCAAGATCTCCCAAAATTTACTCAATTGATGGCATTTTGCCATTAATGTACGAGTTCATGGCATCTTATTATGTAGGACCAGGATGGCAGGATGCCATGACTTTGTACATCAAAGCCTGGACGTGCACTTTGGGGAGAATTAATGACAAGATTCCACGGTGAGTACTTTTGTTGCATACCAACTGTTCTTGCTACTAATTTACACGATACTCAAATTACACACAAAAAGAGTGCGGTGGCCACTTTGGCAAAAAATGACTATAACCAAGTGCAAAAAGTATGTTTGAGGGCCACTGTGAAGAGCTAACACTTGAGATTTCCACCATGGAAAAAAGTGAGTAATAGGAAAACTATAACACTTTGCACACCCACTTTTGACCCCCACCAACTGAGCACAACAACATGGAAACAGGAGCCCATCCTTGGCATGCGCTTCAGAGAATGAGTGGCAGATGACATTACCACAAGACCACAAGTTGACGCGGTTACAGTCTCACTTAGAGAGATTCTCATTGTTGTCATCCATTGGTCGAGGGCATCGATGACTCGCTCTAGTGCCCAATGAATAGGCATCGCACATTTGCTTGTGCACGATGTGTGCAAAATATGTTTGCGACCTCAACTGCGAAAACAATGCTTGAAACCACAAGTGTTGTGTTGAACTATCGACCAAAGACCAACGTACAATCCATCCATGTTTACGCACAACACATCGTACGGAAGTGCGTGTGCGCGATGTTCGTGTCTTCGTGTCCTCAATGAATGTCGCACCTGGCGTCCCTTGCCACATACTGCCCCGTACACACGACAAACGGCCATCACAAACCGATTTCTTTTATCATGTTAATTGTTCAAACATAATGGTTTGCAATTTCAATGTTTGCACAAGTGAGATCCGTGCAACACATGAAATGTGACCATTGACATCTAGAGCCTGGCCTTGGCTTTTGTTTATCCAACACACACACATGGCTACATACGGCGATAGGAATGAGGTTCCAAATGGGCCACGGCGATGGGACAAAGTGTGTGAGTAGGACGGAGAGGAAGCATTGTGTATATCACCCATGTTGCATCAGCATGAAACCGCAGCTGCATGGGCTGCCATCAAGCTAGAATGTGATGATTGGGTTATGCAAAATGAGATGGAATGGTGGACATCTACACCTCCTGAACTGGAGACCATGGTATGGATCCTGGGCAGGCACATACCCTCTGTGCGTCCGCCTAAGAGTCCTATTCTGTGGGATATTTTAGAGCCTCCTATGTTGTTCATTTCATGAACAACGTGGGTATGTTTAAAATTTGTTTCGCAAATGATGTATCATGTGTCCACCCTTTCTGATGTCCCAATTGTACAAGGAAATGGATGTTTGTATTATTCATTCCTAATATGGTTTATATTGTGTGTTCAACAACCCATCCACACGTTGACACATTCACTGTCTGGAAGGAAAAGTACCTGAGATTCTACACTCATAGCTTAAGATGTACAACGTGTTTCCATGTACTATCGTCACGAGTTCCACTTGATCGGATGTTGTATGTGACAGATTGCATGTCGAATACGAGCTACATCAAAACTGAAGGAATTTCAGTGCACTAGGTGATGTATTGAAGCTACATGATGCTGGAAACCATTGTTAAATATGAGAATATCAGTGGAGATGCTAACACAATTTTCAAGAATTAATGATTGTTGTTCATGTCATGAAGCATTCAGATACACAAAAACATACACGATACAGAAAATGGAGAGATATTGTGGAAACCATCATTGATGTTCATGTCATGAAGCATTCAGATACACAAAAACATACACGATACAGAAAATGGAGAGATATTGTGGAAACCATCATTGAATTCATCAAGTACAGTTAAATAGTGGTGGTAGGTCACATGTACTAATCCACACTTGAACGTACACGTTTAAGCCGTGCACAAAACATATGACCTCACAAGAAGGAAACACTGCCCCTTCACTAAACTCCTGACGTGCATCATGGAAATCTTCTCCACAAGGGGACGCACACATGCCAGTGCATGGGTTGGCCACTTGAAATCTGGCCTCTTCTCCCTCTCTGTCCCCTAGGTTGAGATCATCTTGTACCAGATGACATCTCCATTCTTCTTCGCACCACCTGTGTCATGGGCCACCTGTGATCTGACCCTCTACCGGTGCAAGTCAATCCTTGGTTTCCGCTTCACCACAATCTTTTCTAGCACATGGATCTGCTTCAGCTGCACACAAGTCACAGAAAAAATAGAGAATGGTCAAAACTGACAAGTAAACACAAATGTAGCAATGGACATGTCAACTGCAGTGGACATACCCATTACCTACAGTCAGACAAAACTTCCTTCACGCTAACGAGATAGTCATGACCGGGCTTTGATGCCCTTGACAACTCTCCCTGGGTGCGCTTGAACTCTTTGGCAGTGAAGGCGTGCGTGAAGGTCCAGAAGAGGTCCGCTGGGACCCTACTCGCCTTGGACTTCATGTTATCTTTGATGTACTTCACACAAAAAGTGTGCATTGCACCAGGCAGCTCGCGGGCCACGGTAGCTAGGAGCCCTCCATGGCAAGGGCAATATGACATGCACGAATCAAGTTGAATTGCCGTTGACTTCCTAGTCGCACAGTGCCCATGTAATAGGGAATGAGTGGTTGTTGGCGTCCCACTCAGAGCAATGAGTAGGAATTGTTTGCTGCCATTTTTCAAAAAAGTGGTGTCCATGGTGACTAGGCGATGGACATAGTTCCAACCCTCTTGACAGGCCCCGGGTGCAATGACTAGCGGAACATGTCGTTCTTGTCTTGCTCCATGTACACGACGGTCTTGGGGTCCAACCTCTTCAATTGCATGCCATATAGTGCATATGCAACCATGTTTACTCAAGAGCCACTGGCAAAATAAGGGTTCGGAAATTGTGTACAAAGGCATGAAAAGGAACCTCAACAATGTACGCTGGCAACACAGACAAGGACAGCATCTCCTCGTCCATCATCAACAGGGTAGTTATCCTTCTCGCTTGTGCACATTTTTCAGCATCACCTTGGTGTCGGTGGATGGCTTCTTTTTCATCATGAACTTGACATGGTAGAGCACCCATGTAGCTTGTCAAGCCTAATCTCCCTTCTTGGTGTTGGACGTGCACTTGTGGCTGTCTACATACTCTATCATGGTGATATTGAGATGATTGCATTGGTAGAGCACCTTCACCATCCACACACAGCCTGTAATCTTCCACTAACTGCATCGGATCTCTTATCAGGTTGGCTTACTATAGACCCAAAAGGAGAGCATACTACGGCCGACTAAAAAATCTTGGACGCCCCTACAACAAGTGTCCATGTTGCGGAAGGCTTGGACACCCGAGAAATCTGCCCATCTTGTTTTTTGCTTGCGTGCTCGTGGAGCAAGAGCGGCTTGCAGGTCTTTGGAAGTTGGCTCCAGCGGGGGTGGTGGAATGTCCTCATTAGACGACCCTACACAAAAGATAGGTATTACAACGTTAGACCAAAGCATGGAAACCCTTCACAAGAAGGTACAATACTTAGTGGCAAGCTGACAGCGTACTTTGACATAGCAGGAGGTCCAACCCCATCGGGTGCAGCACCAGATTTGTGGCATCTACAGAGTTTATGGGTTCAACCCTTCCACATGATAACCATGAAACAAGCAAAAACGTGACCTACCTGCAACCTGTATCGTACGCAGTTCAACACGCTTGGTAAAGCACAGGGTCATGCGCTCCACAATACTCAAGTGACAGTTGCATTCGTGCTCCTCTCAGTCGCTAAAGACAAACGAGGACTCGGGGTTGTAATGCGGCTCCACGAGTGCCATGCAAGTCTTCATGTCTAGCTAGTGATTGAAGTTATTAATCTTCTTTCACAATGTTGATGACTCACTATTCAGCACTCTCACCTGTTCATGAATCGGGACGATTCATAATAAGTGGGGAGGAATCTAGCGGGAGGGTCGGTTCGGCCCTCCCACCTCACTGTAGCGAGGGGGTGGTTGTGTGACACCCTTCGCTATTGCAACGATTGACCGGTGGCCAGCCACGTGCTGGTTACCGGCCGACTAGCGGCTAGCCAGCTGAGTGGTCGGCGACCGATCTAAGGACTAGCCGGCCACCCGCTGACGAGCCACCGGCCACTGATCGACTTTGTGGCTCGATCAATGGCCAGGAGGCAGCAATACCTTGAGGGCCGAGGGTTGTGGCCTCGAGCCCTCGTCCTCGCTCTCTCCCTCTCGCCTCCTCATGCGAGCGAGGTGGGAGATATAGAGCAAGGGATTGAGGCGCGAGAGGAATACTAGCACCGACGCAAAACCGCCAGACGTGCCTCTTGTTGGTTTGTGTGGCTTCCACCCGTCACGACCGACACCGCTAGTTTACCGATACACCCACATTTGGGGTATGCGATAGAGGAGGGCGTGATGACACGACGGGCCTCCGGACTGCACCTAGATTTCTCCATCACCTGCGACAATGCTGGCGAGCCGCGGTCGATGCGTTCCGGCGGCCATGTGGGCTTGTGAGGAGGTAGGAGATTTTTCTCAGTGGGTTGAGACCCGCACACCCGGTGGACTGTACCGGTGTGACGAGGAGACCCAATGGGTGTTGTGGGGCTTCCGATGTTGGGAAAGCCGTCTGTGATGTCTGTACGTTGATTCCAAGATTTTTTGGCACTACTCATACTTTCTCGGTGGTCAAGACCCGGGTACTCGAAGAGCTATTGTGGTGCCTCGAGGAGACCACCTTTGTTGCTGTCATGGTGTATGCAGTGTGTTCTCCTTGTTGACTCATTTGGGTTCAGCAGGGGTGACGGGGCCTGGTGCGGCTCGTTGCCGAAACCCCTATATAAGCCCGCTAGGGGCTCATTTGAAAACTCTCCTTGTTCTTTTATGTTAAGCGATCCTGACTTAGCTAAATTCTTGCTGTCTTGCATCGCACTCACACACAAATCTCATGTTCGCTTTTGCATGGGCTTGCATGCCCTAAAATGTTTACAATTTGGTATCAGAGCACAGGAGGGCATGTGAGCAGCAGAAGCAACAGTAGTGGGCGGAACGCAAAGAGAACGCACCACGTGGCACCACGCCGGCAGCAACGTGAGGGAGCGCAAAACAACAGCACGTGAAGGTTAGAGGGACGGTGAGCCGCGCACATGAGCATTATCGACTGCGTCTAGTACAAGCATTCGAGCGGCAGCAGCAATAGGAGCAGCAACCGCTTTACGGTGCAGCAGTAGTAGCAACAGTAGTTGCAGCGCATCAACCGGTGTAGCAGCGGCGTCACTAGTAGTAGCACATAGCAACAGCAACAACAGCCACTCCAGCAGCGGCGGGAGCAGCAGCAGCGTGCAGCAGCAAGCGCCAGCGGCGGCAGCAGCAAGCGCCAACTGCGACAGCAGCAAGAAATAGCAGCAGCTGCTGTGTAGTTTTGCAACAGCAGCAGCAGCAAGGAAGCAATAGCAGTAGTAGTGGCGGCAGCATCAAGCAGCGGTAGCAGCAGCCATTCCGTAGAGTAAGGACAGCAACAGCGGCGCAAGCAGCAGCAGCAGCAGCGGAGGCATTAGTAGTAGCGACAGAAGCAGCAGCAGCAGCGGCAAAAGCAGTAGCAACCATAGCAGCTGCACCCATCGCTGTAGACAATGCTGCAAGACGGCCTCACAGTCCTCCTATGAAGGCCCCCGTCCCCTTGGAGGGGCCCCCTCGACCCCCATCAGGGGGGCCTCTCCAAGGGGGGGGCCATCGGCCCCTTTCGCCTCCTTCCCCTCCTTTCGAGGGGACCCTCGGAGGGCCCGGTCGAGTCCCTCCAAGGGGCCCCTGAGAGGGGCCCGTCGGCCCAGACGGCCAACCGGCGGAGGAGCCGACGACGGAGGGGAGCCGACACCCCCCCCCTCTTGTCTGCCACTCGCTCACTTGCTCGCTCAGCAAGCGAGCGAGCGAGCAGTGACCGTGAGGGAGGGCTGGACAAGCTGGACATCCCCCTCCCTTCTTCCCCTATTTTCTTTGCTGCTCTAGCTTTGGGGCAATTAAGGAAAGGGGGTACAAGTGAAAAAAAATCAAAAAAGGGGTACGCCTGAAAAAAAGTGAAAAAGAGGAAAAAAAGGGCGAGGGCTTAAGGCGAGCAGAGGGGAGAACGAGAAAAAAAAAGGGGGTGGAGGGTGAGGGCAAAAGAAAAAAAGAAACACAAAGGGGGCATGAGGGCTAGAGAATAACGACAAAAAAAATGGAATCGTCCAACTACTACCGCCGCAGCAGCAGTAGCTTTCATAGCAACAATAGCCGTATCGGGCTGAGTTGCAACGACTACATAGTGTGATGGTTGCGCTAGCACTTGTGGTTTCGCCTTCTCAGCCGACAACGGATTGTGCGTCGGCGGTGATCTCCACTTCGAGACGTGTCCTTGACCAACGTCTCCCTGGGGCCCGTGGATTCGTGTGCACACTTCACTCCGTAGGATCGACGGCGGATTCGAGTCTTACCATCTCTGAGGGCTCAGTCGTCTACCGCTTGGAGCAGCATCCAAACTTGCAGCCGCCATCCCTTCTCGTCTTGGAGGAGTCTTTGCTCTATTATTGGCAGCAGCAATAGTGGCCGCAGTTAGTCAGATTCTAGTCTCCGGGCGTACTGTGATAGTGCAGCTCGTCCCGTCTGGTCACATTTGCTGACCCGGACGCCGTGACCTCCAGGAGTGACAGTACCTACTGGCCTCATTCTCTCCTGTAGTTTAGTGTTTACCACATGGAGTAGGTGCCCTCGGTACCTATCCATCGTCCAGCACACGAGATGAGTGCACGGATATCTGAGCAGGCGCCCTGCACGTTTGCTTGTTACTACTATGGTGATGGACGTCATGCTTGGCGTCGCTGTTGGACAAGCTCTCACGGCTGGCATCCACCTTGGCTACAGCCTCGTCTGAGCCTATGTCTTCCATAGCATACAGTTCTGCCGGAGTTGGTAGATCCCCTAGTAGGACCTCTGGGGAGCATGTTCGCCGAGATCCACAGCCTGCGGCAGACGGTGTAGTGGCTTTGTGACCTCGTCGTCACTGAGCGTGCTTCTTCTACTCGTTTGTCGACGACCTCTTCAATTACATCTCCTCCATCCTCTCCCCCTTCCTCATCCGATGGTCCCAGGCTACCACCATCCTTTTGCTCCTCCACCCTGTTGCGACCATGATGCCACCTCGCGATGACATGTCTTCATGCAGTCATTCCATTCGTGTGTCCCCGCGACGTCGGCGTCAGCGCTCCGCATGCCGTACTCATGCCGGTTTTGATACATCCTCTACCTCGGCTTCCGTTGCTGTACATGTCGAGGGGGAGTGTGGTCACCGCGCATTGCCTGTTGTGACTGTAGCAACATGATCTGCACTCACGCTAGGCTGTGGTGCCCCAACTCCCGCTCAGGCAGACTCAGATGATACGGTGATAGCACATGGCGTGGAGTTTGATCCCGACATGACGTTCATGGTGGAGACTTGCTTGTCATCGTCCGGGCTGGATCCAGATCTTCCACAGCAGCATGTGACATCAGGAGGAGTGCAGGCGCAGGCGCGGCTCCATCTGGTAGAGGCCTAGGGGTGGCACAGCAGTCCCGTACGGATCGGGATGCAGCTACCAGACTTTTGGGGGAGAGTGTGCAGACAACTCACACCAGTCCGGTGGGTGTTGGAGTACTTGGAACGTGCACGTCATCGAGGTCAACATCTATGCTGTGGTAGCAGCCAGACTTTCAGGAGTAGCAGGTTGCATGAGGAGGAGTGCNATCGTCCGGGCTGGATCCAGATCTTCCACAGCAGCATGTGACATCAGGAGGAGTGCAGGCGCAGGCGCGGCTCCATCTGGTAGAGGCCTAGGGGTGGCACAGCAGTCCCGTACGGATCGGGATGCAGCTACCAGACTTTTGGGGGAGAGTGTGCAGACAACTCACACCAGTCCGGTGGGTGTTGGAGTACTTGGAACGTGCACGTCATCGAGGTCAACATCTATGCTGGGGCAGCAGCTAGACATTCAGGAGAAGCAGGTTGCATGAGGAGGAGTGCAGGTCCCACGTGCTTTGGCGGTGCCACTCGCGAATCCGACCGGTAGAGGCCTGCTGGTGGCACAGGAGTCCCGTGCGGATCGGGATGCCCCACATAGATTTTCGAGGGCATTGGCACACGCGACTCACTCCAGCCCGACAGCGGTCATAATGTATGAGCAGAGTCGGAAGGCTAGTCTTTTAGAGGTTGAGGCATTCTTGAGAGCAACAGTTCTGAGAGATATCACTGGGACATATAATGCAGAAGACTTAGCAGGCTTCACCGTGTCATCCACGCTACTTGAGGACCAGCTTCAGCGTGAGGAGTCGCCTATGTTCCTATAGTCTACGTCCCGTGCACAGGATGGAGCACAACACACATGAAGGGGTCAGATGGTGGTCTTCACTGCATTATCGAGCAGGTGGCAGCGACCAGCCTTCCCGGTAATACAGTGCGTGAGCGCCAGTTGCGCTTGTTGGTCGCCTTGACGGGCATTGTCGAGCCGGAGTCATGCACACTTGTGTCCAGTACATCGGCCGTCGAGGATACTGGAGCACATCCGTACACGTGGATGGAGTCACCTCATCAGCAGGAGCTGAGTTCTTCCCCCTCGTTTTCACCTGTTGGAGACCCTACTGATCACATTGATGCTATGAATGGCAGTACCTGCACGGACGACATTTCCACATGCTCCACGGTCTCTGAAGACTCCTCCTTCTCCTTCTCTCTCGGCATACGACCGCTCACTCCTCGCATGACAGACACGAGCTGTGATGTGGATGCGACACCTGTAGTTACATCCGATGTTCCAGCGTCTCAGCCCATTGCGAGCTTGGTTGAACCCCAAGAGGATGCAACAGCACTAGTTCCATCATCTTTAGCAGCACAGATGCGGATGGCGTTGTACTCACGAGTTGTGTAGTCTACATGTGTAGCATGCATTGAGACAGAGTTTATCCTACACCAGGTCGACATGGACCACCTCGACATGTCTGAGGTAGATTATGCTGATCTTCAGGAGCGTGTAGTCATGCTACAGCGGGAGATAATGACAGCGCGTGAGCGATTCTGAGAGGAGGGGAGCATCACTGCTATTGGTAGGAGCCTTCCGGCAGCAGCATCTGGCACACCTATACTCAGGGAGGATCTTGTACAAGCTCCGAGTATGACGTTCGTTGAAGACACTGTCATAGGAGAGGTGAGCGTGCCTTCGGCTTCCGCCATCCTCGCTCCTGTCGACCCCATCATCACTCCTCCTTCTTCTACTACAGCCATCACACACCTTCATCCACCCAATTAACCTGCCCCATCGTCATCTTCATCCACAAGTGGTGATCCGGTTTGTCGCTCCAGCTCTCCTCCTCTCGTAGTACACCCTTGTGCCTCAGGGTGTGCTATCCCGTATCGGAGGCTAGCTCCTCCACTTCATCCACGCATGCGTGCTACTCGCCCATTCCCTTTCCTCCGGCGTACACAAATGCATCGCAGTAGAGCGGAGATAGGAGAGACTGTGAGTTGGGACCCTTGGCAGTCACGCAAGGACTGGTACATCCAAGGTGATGCAGCTGCAACGTGAGGAGTCGTAGACGACGACACCACTTCGTCTTTGAGGGAGGGAGCCGACTCGTACGTGACAGGGGGAACTATCTCTCCATGATGGATACACTATATGACTCATCGCCCTGGATCTATTCAGCTACGACATTAGCATCTCCATCGAGGACATCGCTACGAGGTTCATCTGTCCAAGAGGATTTTTGTGTGGACCTCGACCTACCGCAACGTCATGGGAGATGCATGGCGAGGTCCATGCTCTGCTATGAGCATCTACAGCATCCGCCGTGTGGCTCATGCTACATGCCTACACAGCTGCATGTGGATGATAGCACACAATTGGTCGAGACCCGGACACTTGATGGGTTGTACCAGTGTCACGAGGAGACCATGTGATCGTGTGTCTTGGTATGTGTCCATACTGCGTGTGGCATGCGTATGCGAGCTGGGTCGCTCTTAGGGGTCGAGACCCGGACACGTGGTGAGTTGCACCCGTGTTACTAGGAGATCCTCCCATGATCCAGTGCTTAGATGATGATGCTGTTGTGTTGTATTGCTTATAGCAGTCTCGTCCCGGGCACTCGTACTGCCAGTGTCACGAGGAGACCCGCTTGTCGCCTGACATATGTGTGACATGCATTACACTGTTTTGTGCACGTGTGCATCACTCCTCCCTTGGTTGAGACCCAGACACTTGGTAGCATGTGCCTGTGTCTAGGGAGACCTTAGGTGGATAACAGAGGTGTGTGTGTGTGTGTGTGTGTATGTGTGTGTGTGTGTGTGTGTGTGGTTGCCTTGTGCATATTGTGGTTTGGCATACGTTGTTGTTCCATGCCTCGCTCATTCGTTCCGGCGTGGACGGCTATGTCAGCCAAGGGGAGTGTTGGTTTGTGTGGCTTCCACCCCTCACGACCGACACCGCTAGTTTATTGATATACCCACATTTGGGGTATATGGTAGAGGAGGGCGTGACGACACGACGGGCCTCCGGACTGCACCCAGACTTCTCCTGCACCTGCGACAATGCTAGCGAGACGCGGTCGATGCGTTCTGGCAGCCATGTGGGCTTGTCAGGAGGTACGAGAGTTTTCTCGGTGGATTGAGACACGCGCAACCTGTAGACTGTACCAGTGCGACAAGGAGACCCGATGGCTGTTGTGGGGCTTCCGATGTTCGGAAAGCTGTCTGTGATCTCTAGATGTTGATTCCGAGATTTTTTGGCACTGTTCATATTTTCTCGGTGGTTGAGACCCGAGAACTCGAAGGGCTATTCCGGTGCCTCAAGGGGACCACCTTTGTTGCTGTCATGGTGTATGCAGTGTGTTCTCCCTATTGACTCACTTGGGTTCAGCAGGGGTGACGGGGCCTAGTGCGGCTAGCTGCCGGCGCCCCTATACAAGCCCGCTTGTAGCGGGAGGGCCGGTTCGGCCCTCCCTCCTCGCTAATGCGAGGGGTGGTTGCGCACCACCCCTCACGTCAGCGAGGGCTGGCCGGCGGCCAGCAGTTCGCTGGCCGTCGGCCAGCTCGCTGCCGGCCGGCTGGACGGCCGGCGGCCGGCCAAGCGACCGGCCGGCCACCGGCCGGCCAGCNCCAGCCGCCAGCCGCCGATCGCGGCCTCAGCCGGATCGGCGGCTGGGAGGCCACGAGGGCCTCGAGGGCGAGGCCTTGTGGCCTCGTGCCCTCGTCCCCCCTCGTCCTCCTTGCAAACGAGCAAGAGAGGACGAGGGATAGGGGGAGCGATGGGGAGGTCGAAATAGCTGGCGCGAAATCGCCGGCGTGCCTCGCACGCGACGATTTCGCGCCAGAACGACAAAACATGAATCGAAGTTCCTTTACGACAAACTTCGACATAAAACGAACGAAATAACTCGGGCGAACACACGAGTTCGAGGTAAAAACCCCCGGTTTGGGTCCGAAAACCAGGGGTTTGGTTAAAAACGGAAATGGGCCTCCGGAGACTCGAAATATTCGAGTCTCCCTGCTCTGGGTCGTTGATGACGATTGCCCCTCAGTCTTGCGAAGGGGGTAAACCCCTGACGCGGACTGAGAACGCCATTCTGCGAACTCCGACGACGACTTCAGAGCAGGAGCTGGAGACACGGCCCGTTACAGTGGTTCTCAGAGCGAGACGACCCTCGCGACCAAGGGTTCGACGGAAACGGCGGCTACGACCTAGATAAAACGCCGCCGGCAGCTGCAAGCAGCAGCAAAAACGCCAGAACGGACTACGGCATCCACACTTCACGGATTGAAGCGCCGTAAATTGCGTTTGAGAGCTTGAAAAAAACCTTACTTCGTGGAGATACTTCCTTCCAGTCTCTCCACACTTCCAGGGGGCTAGGAGGATTTTTGTGGGGCGGGTTGGGGAGTTCCCACCTCTAAAACCACAAAATCCTCCTCATTTTCAAGGCTTCTCCAAACCTCCTTCATCCAAAAATTGGGACAGCGTCCCTTCCCAAGCTTAGGGACTCTCACAACCTGAGAGAACTCAAAAAGGAAGGAGGGTGCCACCTTGGGGATTTTTGGCGGCTTCCCCAACGTCGCCGGCTTAAGGAGGACGGCGCCAAGGGGCGCCAGACGTGACAAGAAGACGCAAGAAGAGACCAAGGAAGACCAGAAGGGAAGAAGACAAGAAGACAAGAAGAAAAGTAGTCTTTTCGTTCTTGACTTTGTACTTGTTTGCCTTCTTGTTCTTTGGCCTAGTTTTGTGTGCGGTACTCACACTCCTTGTCTCTCCCTTGTATTTGGATTTTCTGTTTTCCTAGATCCTAGTTGCTACCAAGTGCCGTGAGTCACGGCCTAGGAGGACTAGCTTCTAAATCCACGACATTGTGCCGACGTGGCGGCCTAGGAAAATAGATATTTAAATTAAAATTGCCTCACCGATCGTGAGAGCAACGTCTAAGGAGGCGATTCCTCCTCGTTGTGGGGTGATCCTCACAACAACTTTCGCGTGCTAGTTGCACGAGCGACGGGATGGCAAGTGCCAGACCGTCTAAGACCAACAAGGGCAAGGTGGTGACGGCGTCATCACGAGCTCTTGGCGGACTCCAAGTGTTGGGAGCCGCCGCCGCGAGCACGGTTGCCAACCCAAAGGCAACCGTGCCGCCAAGGGCAACCCTACCGCCTAACGCAACCGACGCCAACCTCGGCGACACCAAGAAGCGTGCGGAGGCCGCAAAGGTGCTCGATGAGCACGTCAACACGCACATGGGCGACCCCCATGCGACGGACGACGCGATGGAGGAGGATCTTCCGAAGGAGGACCCCGTCAAAGAGCACGACGTCGACGATGGCGAAGGTGACGAGGATCGTGACCATCGCCATCGTCGTGCGACGAACTCGAGCCGATTGCTCGAGAAGGGCAAGACGCTCGTCGCATCGCCTGAAGCTGTCGACGGCAGCGATACTACCGAAAGCAGCAAGGGCGTTGAAAGTAGCCACACGGGAAGTTCCCGCGAGAACGAGCCGGATGACGTTGCCGCGAAGGCAATTTGCGATGACCGTCGTAGGCTCGCGGAGTTTGTTGCCGAGGCCACAGGCCGACTCAAGATCACCACCGGTGGTGGAGATACGGTGCCACTCGGAGGAATGGAGGCGGACCCTCCTTCCTACGATGCGGTTGCAATGGGGCAAGGCAGCGCCCACTCAAGCGTCGTCGCCAACGACAGTCTCCTCCGAAAGGTGGGGCTCCTTGGAGGCGTGTACGCGAACCGTACCCTCTTGCAGTGGGTAAGGGTACACGGACAACGCGAGGCGCTGGAGGCCATTGCTGATGCTCTGACAACATCAGAGCTCAAGTTCGCGTTCGCCAACCTGCTGGCCCACGTCGGGCAGAGCATCACAGACCTTGACCGTGATCGCCAGCTGCAGCGCCTCGCCGCCCATGAGGCAAGCCGCCGATGCAACGACCTCGACAAGGCGTTGCAGAGCGTGACCCAGGTGCGGATGCAGCAGCAAGTGCAGCATGCCGCAGCTGCGGAGGCCACTGCCGGCGGCAGCGACGACTTGCCTACCTCAACGACTTCGGGGTCGGTCATGAACACGTCCTTCCTCCACACTGTGGAGATCTTCCGGAAGGGCGTGAAGCTGACCGACTAACTGAACCGCATGGAGCACGTCCTACGCGTCCACAAGGCTCCACTCAGTCAGTGGGGCGACCTTGCCACGACGCGGCTTGAAGACAAACTCTTCAAGTACATGGTCAAGGAGTGGACTGCGCAGCAGCCGCACCTCGAGTGGCAGCCCATGCCGTGGGAGGCTTTCTGCGCGATCATGCGCAAGAAGTGCACCCAACATGAGGAGGCGCAACGCGCCTTCCAAAAGATCAAGGACTTCAGGCAGCTGGGCAGCTCGCTCGAATCCTACTTGAGCGAGTTCACCGCACTCGTGGAGGAAGCCGAAAGCTTCACCGATGGTAATGGGACTCAGACGTTCAAGTACCCAGAGTGCATGCTGCTGGAGTACTTGCGTGATGGTCTCACCAACGAGAAGCTGAAGGACAAGACCACCACGACAGCCACTGGCCAAGCTTGGACAAGCTGGAGGGCGTTGCGCGACTACATGAGCGAAGTGTATTCGGCGAACCCGAAACACTACTCTGATGCACGGCCAAACGCACGTACACATCAGGGGCGCGACATGCGCGTGGACGCTGCAGGGGCTGGTGGGTCGGCTGGACAGCGGGGCGGGGCCAAGGGCAAGCAGCCTACAAACCCTCCGGCCAAGAAGGCTGGTGGATACAAGGGTCCCAACAACAAGCGCAGCCGCGAGAATGACGAGCTGCAGGCGGCACATGAGCGTCGCAACGCAGCCTTTCGCGAAGGGCTCTGCCACAACTGCATGCAGCCGGGCCACTTGAGGGCTCAGTGCCCTGAGGCTGCTGGTGGTGGACAAGAGGCCGCGGCGCTAGCTGCAGCAGCAGCACCTCGTGGGGATGGTGCAGCAGGAGGCCGCGGACAAGGCCGTGGACAGGGTCGCAGTTGCGGCAATGGGCCCAGCCGTGGTAACGGACAGGGCCATGGGGCGGGTTTTCCCCACCCTTGAGTGACGTTAGTGGGGACCACTCAGGGGTAAAAGTGGATCACGAGTGTGAGTTCATGTTTTCAGACGAGGATGTTAAACAATTTGAGTTTTTGACGAGTTCAAATTTCTCTGTTGTTTTCTCCCCTCTCATTGAACCTCATTCTGCACTTGCTGATCGACATTGCCCACTAAATCTTGCATCACCAGACGAGATGCATGACCGAACCTGCTTAGTGGTGGCGACACCAACCACTGTGCAAGAGTTGTGTAACACGGTGATTGAAACAAACGCCCTCAAAGCNATGAGTTCAATCACATTCGCAGTACCTTTAGTCGACGATTTTGACCCAGTGAAGTTTAAAGACTGGAAGGTGCTGGCCGAATTCACACGTGCCCACAAGATGTGGACTCGAGTGGGTGAATCATGGGAGTTGCGACGCCCATCCTACAGATTCCGTGTTTATCACAAACTCCGCTTACCGTCGTCGAGTCTGTTCACTCGGAAGAGTGGAGGCAACATGACGATGTAGTTCAAAGGACACCTAGCTGGTGCTCCCATGAACGTACTGGCTGACACTGGAGGGGACGACTCTTTTTTTAGCCTTGGCTTTACCCGACAGGTTGGCCTGAAGTACGAGCCATCGAATGGCGCAGTTGTTGTCGGTGACAACCGTACGGTACCCGTGATCGGCACTTGTAAAGCGAAAATTTGTATTCAAGGATACACACAGAGTGTCACGTTGAAGGTACTCAACCTTCTTGACCCGTTCGACGTGGTGCTAAGCGATCCCTGGCTTCGTAACAACAAGGCTCTAATGTGCTTTGAATCAAAGCATTTGATCCTCCGGAAAGGACAATGCCGCTTTACGTTGATTCCGAGTACAGAATTATCACCGACCCGACTCAAAGTCCATGCCAACTTGTCTGCAATGCAGGTCAAGAGACGTATTCGACAAGGTTGTCGATACTTCTTGGCTCAGCTGCAGAAAGTGGAGGACGACGTGACGGAAGACACGCCACAAGAGATCAGATCTCTATTGGCGGATTTCTCGGATGTATTCCAAGACCCACCGGCTGGGCTTCCACCAAAAAGCCACATGGGCCACACGATTCCGCTGCAACGGAAGGCGACTCCTCCGTTCAGACCCATGTATCGCCTTAGTCCAAGAGAAAGGCAAGAGGCTGAATGCCAAATCAAAGAGTACCTTGCAAAAGGATGGATCGAGCCAAGTAGCTCGTCGTACGTTGCGCCGATCCTTTTTGTGAACAAAAAAGACGGTAGTTTACGCATGTGCGTGGATTACCGGGCGTTGAACAAGCTGACGGTGAAAAATCGATTCCCCTTACCGCGGATTGAGGACCTTTTTGAACAACTCCAAGGCGCAAAAGTATTTTTGTCCTTGGATTTGTCTCAAGGGTACCATCAAATCCGCATCACGGAAGATGATGTGCCCAAAACCGCGTTCCGAACGCACATGGGATACTATCAGTTCCGAGTGTTATGCTTTGGGCTTACAAATACCCCGGCAACCTTCCAAGGAGAAATGAACCGAACGTTTGCCAAGCAACTCGGACAGTTTGTCTTGGTTTATCTGGATGATATCCTGGTTTTTTCCAAATCAATGGAAGAGCACATAGAACATCTGCGCGAAGTTCTTGCAATCCTTCGGGAATAGAAGTTCTATGCGAAAGTGAGCAAGAACAAGTTTGCACAAGATGAGCTCGAATACCTTGGACACATCGTCGGCAAGGACGGCATCCGCGTCGACCCACAAAAGGTCCAAGCCGTTGTGGACTGGCCGCGCCCCGAAAATGTTGGGCAGATTCGGTCTTTCCTCGGCCTTGCAAACTACTTTCGACGGTTTATGCAAGGGTATTCGACCCTGGTAGCACCGCTAACCAGGCTCACGTGAAAGGACGTGCGTTGGGAATGGACATCTGATTGCGAGAATGCTTTTCTCAAAGTCAAAGAGCTTCTCTCCACGACACCCGTCCTGGCTCTTCCAGATCCATCGCAACCGTGGGAGGTTCGATGTGATGCGTCGGTAGTTGGACTTGGAGCCGTCCTCATGCAGAACGGTCACCCAGTTGCGTGTGAGAGCCGGAAGCTCATACCCGTGGAAACGCGGTACACGACTGGGGATCAAGAGCTCCTTGCGGTAGTACACGCTTTCAAGATGTGGCGTTGCTACCTTGAGGGTGCTGAAGGGGGTGTGACGGTCGTGACTGACCATAATCCATTGGTGTTTTTCCAAACGCAACCGAACCTGTCAAGACGACAGGCGTGTTGGAGCGAATACCTGAGTCGATTCTCGTTCACATGGGAATATCAGCCAGGACGCATCAATGTGGCCGATCCACTAAGCCGATAGCCTGTGGAAATAAAAGCAACCACCGAGATCAGTGGGTGTTTTATGGCCATTGCAACAGCAACCGTACAACCACCGGATCCCCCTGCACCTCTGCGTCAACCACCACGAGAGATTATCCATTACAACGGTTTTGTAAACAGGATCCGGATGGGATACTATGTGGATTCTTGGTTTCAAGACTCTCAAAATCTTGACAAGTACGGCTTGGTGGAGGCCGCAGGAATCTTCTGGCACGGAGAACAAGTTGTTGTGCTAAACTCGAGAGACCTTCGAGCAAAGGTTATCTCCCAGTTCCACGACCCGCCGGTCGCAGGTCACGTGGGACCCCGTAAGACCGGACAGGCACTCTCGGACCACTATTGGTAGCCAAGGTGGAGCGTCGATGTCCGTAAGTATTGCATGACATGCGACCCATGTCTTCGGAATAAGGCTAGTAACAAGAAGCATGCGGGACTCCTCCAGCAGCTTCCCATTCCTGGGACTTCATGGGAGTGCGTCAGCATGGACTTCATTACTGGTCTTCCGGACACGGCCCGTGGCCATGATGCAATACTAGTGGTTGTGGATCTTTTAACGAAGATGACACACTTCATTCCTACAACCACTGACATGAACGTAGAGGAGACCGCTCGTCTCTTCTTTGAGGGTGTCGTAAAGTACCACGGCTTGCCGTTGCGCATTATCTCCGATCGAGATCGAAAATTTGCTAGTAAGTTCTGGCAAAAGATGCACGAGTACTTCGGCAGCGAGTCGCAAATGTCGACAGCGTTCCACCCTCAAACAGATGTACAAACAGAGCGCATGAATCGCACTCTGGAGCAGATGCTCCGCATGTACGTGGACCCTGCCATGCATGATTGGGACGAATTCCTAGCACCGGCAGAGTTTGCGGTAAACAACTCGGTGAACAAGTCCACACAGTTCACACCGTTCGTGTTGAACAGTGGTCGGCATCCAGTGGTACCCTCTTCATTGGTGAAGAGTGGGAGTACAGGAGGGCAGGTCCCTTCTGCTCAAGCCTTTGCCGAGCGCATCGACTCCTTGTTACAGGAGGCGAAGGGTCACGTTCAAGCAGCTCGGCAACGACAAAAGGCATATGCCGACAAAGGTCGCCGGGAGGTGTCGTTTGACATCGGTGACAAAGTACTGCTTAGCACTAAAAACCTTCGGTTGAAGTCGCCAAGGGCAAGAAAACTTCTACCGAAGTGGATTGGGCCGTTTCCCATTGTGGCACGTATCGGGCCAGTGGCATACCGATTGCTACTTCCGCCGAGTATGAAGATACAAGACGTGTTTCATGTGAGCCTGCTGGCTCCATACACCGCAGAAGGAACCGTTCAGCCACCGCCAGCAGTCCTGGCTGCCGACGGCCAATACGAGGTCCTTCGCCTACTCCAGCACCAAGAGCGTACTCTTCGGTCGCGCGTTGTCAGGGAGTACCTCGTCCATTGGGCCGGTTGTGGACCTGAACATAATTCATGGGAGCCCGAATCTCGGTTGCCCACAGGGGTGGTCAACGAGTACTGGAGCGAGCTTGCAGCTCGCACAGATCGACGCGTGGCAGGAGGTACCACCTGAACGCGGGAAAAGTGAACAACATTCCCACAGGGCAGCATTCATGGACAGCGACCATAGGAGGTTGGGGACGCCCAACATGGTTGTCGCGCGGACGCTCCAGCCTAAAGGGGGGAGGCCGCTAGCCATGCTGACCTACAAGCTGCAGCTTAGGTCTACGTACCATGCACGTATTCATGTTTAGCTGGTGATTGAAATTATTAATTTTCTTTCACAATGTTGATGACTCACTGACTGACATTCCTACTTGTTGTTCATGAACCAGGACGGTTCATAATAAGTGGGGAGGAATGTAGCGGGAGGGCCGGTTCGGCCCTCCCTCCTCGCTGATGCAAGGGGTGGTTGCGCACCACCCCTCGCGTCAGCGAGGGCTGGCCGGCGGCCAGCAGTTCGCTGGCCGTCGGCCAGCTCGCTGCCGGCCGGCTGGACGGCCGGCGGCCGGCCAAG
>SZWC01000681.1:300501-327875 GCA_023375785.1 Penium margaritaceum | reverse complement strand
CGTCCCCCCCCCCCCCCCCCCTCAGCCCTAAAGACAGGCAACCGCCGCTACAGCCGAGGAGCAAATGGCAGCACATGCGCCATCTCCAGCTGGAGGGCCAGCTGCGCTTGACACTGCTGCTGCGGTTGCTGCGGAGGCATCACCACCAAATGGCGCGGCGGACGTTTCTGCCGCCGCAGCAGCTGTCGCCTCCACCGTGTTGGCCTTCCGCCAGTAAGTTCCGCAGCCCTAAAATCACTTGCCCCGCCACATCTACCTGTCAATTGCCACTCGTAGCTTTCGACCTTTGTCCACAAGCGCAAGGACCACAGCCGGTGCTCTCCCTTTCCGTCCGTTATGTATACACAGGGAAGCCATTGAGTAACGCTTCTGCTATCGCTACGTTGTGTGGCACAAGCCGTGTCACTCCTACCCTAGCCACGTTCAACTGTCACTTCGTGTTTTATTCGCCTCGTTCCCGTCTGTTTTGTCTTGCGCGTCTTCACACAAGACCTTTTCTGTTGTCCAGTATCTGTCCTCTGCTCCCACGTCGACCTACCGCACATCACATCACATCGCTGCCTGCCTCTCGTTCCTTCTTTCCTGTTGCACGGACGTTGCCTCGTGCGACGTGCACACACATAGCGGGAGGATCCCTGCTCCTCTCCGCCCCTTGCGTGCGACTCCTTGTCGCGCCCTCCTCTTCTTTCTCGTCGTCGTGTCTGTCGTGTCGCATCGCAGCAAACGCACTAGGACAATGAGCTCCCTCACTCTGCGACACGCCGTTCACGACGAGCGGCTGGAGTACCAGCAACGGCAGAAGCACCACCAGCATGGGCAGCAGGATCAGGACCATCACCCTCTTCATCGCCACCACCATCGCTCGCCGTCCCAGTTCACCTTTCCTCTGCTGCTGAGCATCGACCTCCCTTCTTCCTCTTCATCCTCTTTTGAAGTTAACCCCACCGCTTCCTCTTTCTCTTCCATGTCGACCAACTTTCCCACTCTCTCCCACACTCCTGATTCTCTGTCGAACGACTCGCTTTCCCACGCGGCGTGGGACGAAGGGTCGTCCGTCGGCCTAGCCTCACAGTCTCCTCTCTTCTCCTCACACTGCGCTTTCCCTTCCCTCTCTCCCGCCTCTGCTCCTCCCGATCACGAAAGGCCATTCTACATTCGGGGTGACGATCTCAGCATATTCCGCGCCGCGCACGGAGCTTCTCAGAATCACAAGCACAGCGCGAGCCTCGGCGGCTTGGAGTCTCTCGCGTCCAAACAGCTTCGTCGCTTCTCCCGCACCTCGACTGCGCCTCGTCCCGAATCCCATGGTTGGAGGGCCGCTGCCTCGTCAACCGCCGCCTCGCCGCACCATCCCTCTGCGGCGCACCTACCTCCCCTGCAGTCTCCCCGGGCAAGGGCTCTGGCTGCTGCTGCCGATGACGATTCGCGGCCTCCTTCCGCAGCAGGATGGTGGTCACCAGGGCGCGACGCGCGATCGCGGGCCAACGCCAGCCCCTCGGCCAGCCAGGTCACCACGTCTGGCGTCAAGGAGGGGGAGGCGAGCGGCGACGGATGCGGAGGAAGGGGAGAGTTCCTGCCTACCACTTGCGCGGAGCAGATGGGTGCAGGAGCACTGTGCAGCGCGACTTGCGCCGCTGCAGAAGCAGGGGAGGGAGTGGTCTCCGAATTTGCACCCTGGCTGGGAAAGGAATCGGCTGGCGCAGGAGCTTCCGTCCTCAGAGTAGGAGAGACGCGCTCTGGGAGGAAGCGACTGGACAGTAGCTGGCCTGCTGCATCCTCTCTGGCCGCCAGCCCTCTTCCTCATCCGCCGGTAGAAGATGGGGAGAGATGGAGGGGATCTAGCCTGTCGCGAGGAACTTCCAGGAAGCTGCACGAGTCTCCCCATCCGGACAGTCCCATGTGCGAGTCGGAGATGGAGATGATGGCTGTGGCAAGGCGGCTCAGGATGGAGGAAGATGGAGGAGCGCCTCTCCTCTTTCCTTGGAGGGGATGGATGACGGAAGATGAAGGTGGCTGGGGGCTCACACGCAGCCCAGCAAGGCGCTTTCCAGCAGACTACTTTGACACCCTGCTGGACTGCAGCAGCAGCGATTGCTGTTCTGGTCAAGCAAGCAACATGGACGGCTCTGGCAGGTTCATGGAAGATTCCATTCCGGACCCTCTGGACCTGAATGGATGTCCCGGGCAGGAGGGTGGTGAAAGTTTCAGTGCCTGCCCGCAGAATCCGGGCAAGCAACCTGCAGGCCGGTCTATAAATCCCTTGAGGCGCTGGGCAGGGCGGCAGCGCCCTGCCAGTTGGATGGAGGGAAGGAGGGGGGAAGGGGGAGCAGCAGAGAGTGGGGGTGAGGGTGAGGGCAAGGGTTGGAAGAAGGGGCGGAAGTTGTCTGTGCAGTTTCGTGGAAGTTTTGGCAGTAGCATCAGCATGATAGACAGGAAGGGCTCCGCTGGGGGAGGGTACGGGGCCACACGGAGCACTGCTGGTAATTCGCGGCCTGCGTCTCCCCTACACAGGCGCTCGGGGTCATTTGGCATTGATTTCTCCCTGAGCTCCTTCATCTCTCTCTCCCATCTTCCCTCAGTGGAGGAAGGGAGGTCGAAGCTTATCTCGAGGCAACGGGCTTTCCGGACAACTTCGCAAACCTCTCAGATCTCCTCCTCTGACGGCCCCTCCATTCCTCCCATTTCTGCTGACCACTCAACATCAACCACCACCCATCCCATGTCCTTCTTCCCTCAAAGTTCCTCCTGCCCACCCCCTCCCACTCACCAAGAGAACATTTTCCCTCGCCATGGCCTCGGTGATCTCCACAGCAGTTCGGCTGCATCTCCCCCCCCTTCCCTTGGCGAGCGGCCCAAGCCAAAGCCCCTCTTTTGCTCTTCCACGAAAACATTCATGGAGTCCATCGCCATGTCACAGTGGTAATGTCGCAGTGGTCNTCAGTGGAGGAAGGGAGGTCGAAGCTTATCTCGAGGCAACGGGCTTTCCGGACAACTTCGCAAACCTCTCAGATCTCCTCCTCTGACGGCCCCTCCATTCCTCCCATTTCTGCTGACCACTCAACATCAACCACCACCCATCCCATGTCCTTCTTCCCTCAAAGTTCCTCCTGCCCACCCCCTCCCACTCACCAAGAGAACATTTTCCCTCGCCATGGCCTCGGTGATCTCCACAGCAGTTCGGCTGCATCTCCCCCTCCTTCCCTTGGCGAGCGGCCCAAGCCAAAGCCCCTCTTTTGCTCTTCCACGAAAACATTCATGGAGTCCATCGCCATGTCACAGTGGTGATGTCACAGTGGTGATGTCACAGTGGTGATGTCACAGTGGTGATGTCACAGTGGTGATGTCACAGTGGTGATGTCACAGTGGTCATGTCACTGCGATGTCATGTCACCACAGTGTCATGACATCGCAGTGGTGACGACACTTTCCACTTCTAGTCTGGCTGCAGCACAAACTCCTGGAGCAGCACACCTTGGCAGAATTTTGGGCAAATTTCGACTGCCTTCCCTTGCCCAAGTGCCCAAAGCTGGAGACCGTCCTCTTCTACTCGTCGACCGCAGCTGTCGTTGCAACGGTTGTGCGGCACTATCACCGGTGACTCACAAAAGCCCAGACACTGTATGCGCTGGCGTCTGCAGTCTTCTGCTGCAGCTCCACCTCCTCCAAACAGCAAGTTTTTTCTGACGCTGCGGCTCAAGCCCCCTCTCACTCCTCCTACTAGTGAACAGACTACACAATGCTGCTTCTGCAGCTCAGTGTGGCAATGGTTGCCCTCCACGCTTCGCACAACACTTAATGTCCAATGTCCAATGAACGTTGTGCCAGGAGCGAAGGCAAAATATGAGAGTCATTTCTGCACGGTGTCCTTCCCCACATTGTTGTGGCAGTGTCGCTACTGCTGCCCAAGGCCTCCCTCGCGCTGTCAACCATCTGTTTGTTTCTGCTACTGCTGCTGCCACAGATGCTACTGTTGCTAGTGCTGCAGCTGCTGTAGCAGCAGCAGCAGCAGCAGCAGCAGCAGCAGCAGCAGCAGCAGCAGCAGCAGCAGCAGCAGCAGCAGCAGCAGCAGCAGAAGCAGCAGAAGCAAATGGTACTTATTTCTCATCTTCTGTACATCTGTATGTAGAGTACTTCGTTCGCAAAAATCTGAGTTTTTCAATGGCTTGGTTGCCTTCCAGACTGAGAGGCGCTAGTCAGTCAGTGGAGGCGTGCAATTTCTTTTGTTATGGGGAAGACTTCCCATGGAACGATGTGAGCCATTTGTCATTTGACACAGGAAGTACTATGAAGGAAAAAGAGACATAGACATGGGCTGATGCCGGTTGTGCAGAAGGACAAGCATACATCTTGGACATCGTCGGATATGTTCCTCACTCTATCCTTGTTTCAGTATTGCGGTGATTAGCAAACCATAAGCATATATGTGAAAGACAGCTTCCTAGCACTCCTGTCGCTGGCGTGGCAGCACAAGCCGGCCAACTAACTCACTAGCACACACAGGTGGAGGTGACAACAAGAAGGGGTTGGCAAGGGACATAGACAAAGTGTCATAAGTTGCAAATACTGAATTGTGGAGAGAGAGATAACAACTGAGGCCTAGACAAACTAAATAGTTTCTCTGACCTAGCGGGTGCACACACACGCACGCGGCGCACAAGGGCGCACATTTTCTAGCAGGACACAACAGTGGCAAAAACACAGTATTGGGCATGACTCCCCGCAGACACGTCAGAACGACGAGCCGTCTGAACCAGAACGGTCGTATCGACGAGATCTACGTCCTGATAGGCTGCACGCATATGTGTTATCCTACA
This sequence comes from Penium margaritaceum, assembly GCA_023375785.1. Classification (NCBI taxonomy): domain Eukaryota; kingdom Viridiplantae; phylum Streptophyta; class Zygnematophyceae; order Desmidiales; family Peniaceae; genus Penium; species Penium margaritaceum. The sequence goes on along the minus strand of SZWC01000681.1, from coordinate 323,061 downwards.
GCACAAATCTAAATAAGAAGAGAGTCTTCTGAGCGCCCGTCCGGCCGCCGGTCTTCTGCCACCGTCGCCATGTCAGGGATCTGCACGTGAATGGACATGAGCCGTGTTGGTTATAGTTGTGACACACGCAAGTGCCCTCTTGTCTCCACTCACACACCCACATCATCACTGCAGGTGATGAAGCTGGGCTGAGGCTTTCTGGTGCAAAACTGTGACACGTCATGAGGCACACAGTGGTGGTGCCACCATCAAGCTATCAGTCGGTGGCCAGATCACCAACCTCGTCACAAGCCTTAGTTTAGTGATGACTTTGTGAACCAAAACGGAGAATGAATTTTATAGGATTGCATGCGTGTGGTTCGGTTGAAGCTTCACACACGTGCATGCTCCTAGAGTGGTGAACCAGGTTGCTGATCCCTCGAGACCACACGTCAGGTTGTACCGACGTGTGAGAAATCGCCTGGAGCTCGATCGCTCCAGGGGCAGGTTCGATCCTTGGGTGGCGTCCGGGCCCCACGTCTAGTGCCTCGCGTGGGTGGCCCGGTCAACTGGCACTTACCTCGCTCACTTGTTACTCACTCACTTGGCTTCCGCTTAACTTGTGTGTGTTCGAGTGGACTTGTCTCGATTCATGGTGTCGCCCTGTCGCACACTCGCTTGCTTACTTGTGTGCTAGCTCAGCCGCTGCTGGTACCTACTAGTATCAGAGCAAGGAGGACCATCTCCTCCCTGCAACAGTTCTGAGACCTCGTCGGGCCACGTTAGTGTGGCGGGTGATCCCGCGCAAGCAACACACTTGAGACTGTGACAGCCACAGCCACTCCACCCAGCAGACGCAATCATTACACCCACTTGTGTGTGGTGCATTCATCTTGTGCAAAGGACCGGCACATTCTCGCTGCCAACTCCTCGCACCCCGCCGAGCTTCGGCCTCTGCAGTTTCTCGTGCAAGGACCGGCACATTCTCGCTGCCAACTCCTTGCACCCCGCCGAGCTTCGGCCTCTACACCCTCTCGTGCAAAGGACCGGCACATTCTCGCTGCCAACTCCTCGCACCCCGCCGAGCTTCAGCCTCTGCACTTTCTCGTGCAAGGACCGGCACATTCTCGCTGCCAACTCCTCGCATCCCGCCGAGCTTCGGCCTCTACACCCTCTCGTGCAAAGGACCGCCACATTCTCGCTGCCAACTCCTCGCACCCAGCCGAGCTTCGACCTCTGCACCTTTGCTGCCGTACCTCGCCGAGTTTTGGCTCCCGCACGCACACCGGTGCCGTCACATGGTGGCACCGGTCCCCGCACCTGTCTTCCACCGGCTGCCCGTGCACTCCTCGCAACAGCACAATCCGCACCCGTGTCTAACGTGATGCGTGACTCTTGTGCGTGGGGCGGGCACATCACCACCGCCGTCCCATCTGCTGTGTTAGTCCCAATTCACTTCGTCGTCCGAGTTAAGACCGACACACCTACCGCGGCCACGTCACCACAGCAGCCGAGGCCCATCCCAGTGGACCCCTTAGCACCTTAGGCTGCCCTCCGGGCAGCCAAGTGCGCCGTTTGGCTTGCTCCACCGTTCTCTGGCTTGCTCCACCTTTCTCTCGCTTGCTCCACTTGTCTCTGGCTTGCTCAACCTTTCTCTGGCTTGTTCAACCTTTCTCTGGCTTGCTCCACCTTTATCTGGCTTGCTCCACCTTTCTCTGGCTTGCTCCACCTTTCTCTGGCTTGCTCCACCATTCTCTGCCTTGCTCCACCATTCTCTGGCTTGCTCCACTGTTCTTTGGCTTGCTCCAGCATTCTCTTGCTTGCTCCACCTTTCTCTGGCTTGCTCCACCTTTCTCTGGCTTGCTCCACCTTTCCGTGGCTTGCTCCACCTATCTCTGGCTTGCTCCACCTTTCCCTGACTTGCTCCACCATTCTCTGGCTTGCTCCACCTTTCTCTAGCTTGCTCCACCATTCTGTGGCTTGCTTCACCATTCTCTGGCTTGCTCCACCATTCTCTGGCTTGCTCCACCGTTTCTTGGCATGCTCCACCTTTTTCTGGCTTGCTCCACCTTTCTCTGGCTTACTCCACATTTCTGTGGCTTGCTCTACCTTTCTCTGGCCTGCTCCACCTTTCTCTGGCTTGCTCCACCTATCTGTGGCTTGCTCCACCTTTCCCTGGCTTGCTCTACCTTTCTCTGCCTTGCTCCACCTTTTTTTATTGCTTGCTCCACCTTTCGCTGGCTTGCTCCACCTTTCTTTCGCCTGCTCCACCGTCCTCTGATTTGCTCTACCGTTCTCTGGCTTGCTCCACCTTTCTCTGGCTTGCTCCACCTTCCCTTGCTGGCTCCAACTTTCTCTGGATTGCTCCACCTTTCTCTGGCTTGCTCCATCTTTGTCTGGCTTGCTCCACCGTTCTCTGGCTTGCTCCACCTTTCTCTGGCTTGCTCCACCTTTCTCTGGCTTGCTCCACCTTTCTTTGGCTTGCTCCACCTTTCTCTGGCTTGCTCCACGTTTCTCTGGCTTGCTCCACCATTCCCTGGCTTGCTCCACCTTTCTCTGGCTTGTTTTACCTTTCCTTGGCTTGCTCCAACTTCCTCTTACTTGCTCCACCTTTCCCTGGCTTGCTCCACCGTTCCATGACTTACTCCACCTTTCTCTGGCTTGCTCCACCGTTCTCTGGATTGCTCCCACTTTCCCTGGCTTGCTCCACCTTTCTATGGCTTGCTCCACCTTTCTCTGGCTTGCTCCACCTTTCTATGGCTTGCTCCACCTTTCTCTGGCTTGCTCCACCTTTCCATGGCTTGCCCCACCTTTCTCTGGTTTGCTCCACCGTTCCCTGGCTTGCTCCCACCGTTTTCTGGCTTGCTCCACCTTTTTCTAGCTTGCTCCACCTTCCTGTGGCTTGCTCCACCCTTTCTGGATTGCTCCACCTTTCTCTGGCTTGCTCCACCTTTCTCTGGCTTGCTCCACCGTTCCCTGGCTTGCTCCTCCTTTCTCTGGATTGCTCCACCTTTCTCTGGCTTGGTCCACCTTTACCTGGCTTGGTCCACCGTTCTCTGGCTTGCTCCACCTTTCGCTGGCGCGCTCCACCTTTCACTGGCTTGCTCCACCTTTCGCTGGCGCGCTCCACCTTTCACTGGCTTGCTCCACCTTTCGCTGGCGCGCTCCACCTTTCACTGGCTTGCTCCACCTTTCGCTGGCGCGCTCCACCTTTCACTGGCTTGCTCCACCTTTCTCTGGCTTGCTCCACCGTTCCCTGGCTTGCTCCTCCTTTCTCTGGATTGCTCCACCTTTCTCTGGCTTGGTCCACCTTTACCTGGCTTGGTCCACCGTTCTCTGGCTTGCTCCACCTTTCGCTGGCGCGCTCCACCTTTCACTGGCTTGCTTAACTGTTCTCTTGCTTTCTCCGTTGTTCTCTAGCTTGCTCTTGTTGTTCTTTTATGCCCCCTTGGCCACTGCTTTAGCTTAGCGGACAGGTTGGGTATGCACTGCTCCCTTTGAGTAAGTCCCCCAGATATTGTTTGTGGTGCAAGTCCAAGTGAGACACCAGCAGTGTAGGGCAATGGGTAGCGCGTTGGACTTAGAGACAACAGGTCCTGCGATCGAGCCCTGATGTGACCAGGAAGGTTTTTGATCTTCCTTTACAGAGGATGTTTCCTAGATATTTCTCCTTGCATGAGGAGGAATCGCCACTTGGCGGTCAGTGGATGTGCCAATTGGCGAGCTGGTGATGTGGTGTGGAGTGGTCACTCCCAAAAGTGTAACGAACCACACACATTAGATGCCAGGCCTAGGACTATATGTACCAGGCTTATTACTCATTCTAAACACACAATCTGGCCTCAGATGCTCCTCACAGGGCTCTCCAACTAAGGAACAGTACAAAGAAGACACTGGTTGGTCTAATTCCTAGGAGTTAGTTTCTGACTAGCACCTCGCGCGAAAGTGACCAAGTGTTAAGTGGACACAGTTGCTAGCAAGTGATTGCCTAGGGTCTGCTCATTGTGGAACGGAGATCCTCAGGGTGATATCCTCTCCTAGCTGAAATGCTAGGAGTGGACAGCAGGTGCTATTGTATCGGCCCTGTTTTCTAGTCCGTTCGCCTCAGGCCAGTTGACAAAGGGTTATGGGCCCACACTGGCCAGTTGTAAGGCACACTTTGCTCAACTTTGGTAGTCTCCCTCAAGGTGGGCACGTCAGCTCCATCAGCTCCATCAGTTCCATCTGCTTCATCAACTCAAACGGCTGGGTTTGCACTCAGCACATAGGGACCAAGGACAAGCTCTGCCCTTGGAGACACGACCCTTGGGTCTCAACCAGGACAAGCTCTGCCCTTGGAGGCAAGACCCTTGGTGTGCTGGTGTGAGTTGTCTTCTCTGTCTGCATGTGAATATCGGCTGGAGGGGTAAGCAACGGATCTGCATCCTAAAACCGGTAGTAGACATGAGCTAACATCAGCCTACATCGGCCTCAACGCAGCAGAGACACGGGAAGCAGATAAGGACAACAAAAAGGGTTGACCCATCAGCAACAGTGGGGGCTGCCACAGTGCATTCCTTAATCTCAACAATGGCTGCCATAGGGCAGATCACTAAAGCAATCGTGAGTGCTACCTCACTGCCACAAGGTTTCAGACCCTTGGGAGGAATCCCCATTTTGAGGGGATTTACTTCCCCCTTTGGAGATGGCGATTTGAGCTGGCGATGAAAGTGCACGGCTTCATCAAGCTACTAAAGGGAGAGAAGCAGGTTCCGACGAAGGGCACACCCGAGCATGAGGCATGGATGGATCGAAATGATATTGTCATATTCATTCCTCAGCAACGTGATAGCGAATAAGTATGTTCCCATCATTGCGGGGTACACACTGGCTTCGGATGTTTTTGCCAAGCTCAAGCGTGTGTACAAGGCCACCTCCCTCGCAAACAGATTATTCATCCTACAATGGCTTATTTGCATGCGGGTGAATAAGGGAGAGTCCATCCCTGATTTCTTACAGGAGTTTGAAGGACTCCTTGGTGAGGCTCGCCAAATAAACTAGGACCTTGACAAAAAGATGCAGGCCATGATCCTCCTCATGGCGTTACCGGAGTGCTAGAGCCCAATGATCATCGTCATAAGTGGTTGGAAGGAGAATGACCTGACGTACATGGCAATATCCCAGTACGTACCTCGGCATGGACGCAGGTCGTCACGATAAGATGCGACCGGACGAATCCTTTGTGCCAAGCGGAGGGTGATGCTGGAAGCAACGGATTATTAGAGATGAGGTGGGTGCTGGGACAAAACCACATGCCATGCGGATGATGACTGATGACGGGGAAGATAGTGAAGAAGATGTTGATAGAGACGATGAGGAAGCTGGGAATGATGATGATGAAGTAGATGAGGCTGATGAGGACAGAAGGAGGAAGATCCTGAGGATGATGATGAACCAAAGAGGAAGATGCAGAAGGGGCTGACGTCAGTAAGGTAGATGCGTAGTGGAAGAAGGAGGAGAATGCTAAAGCTGAGACTGTTGGTCGGGAAGGCGGTAGATTGAGGAGGAGCTGCTGATGAAGAAGAAGCAAGCGGGAAGAAAGTCTGATGTAGCAGACGGGTACTCTGATGTCAAGAGAAGACGGCTTGTGCCCCCAGTTGGCCCGAGATCGACGGGCAGGAAGGCTGGTGGTGGGCAATCTCCTGGCGTCAAGAGAAGTACAGCTGTAAAGAAGGAAGGTCTAGGATAAACAGGGTCATTCGCGGATGTCAGGAGAGTGACGGCTTGTTCCCCAGCTGGCCCGAGACCGATGGGCAGGAAGGCTGGTGGTTTCCGATATCCTAACGGCGAGCGGTGCTCTGCTGCTGATGGGGCCACTGAGGGGCTGTGGAAGAGGGCGGCTTGAGAGGATGATGTAAAGTGGAGAGAATGATGATAGAAGATGATGAGGTTGGTGTTGAAGAAGCTGATGAAGAAGATTACATCGAATGCGGTGAGTGGAGGAGGGAAGAACGGAGAAGGCACTACAGGAGACGGAAGTGGTGACGGGTAGATTACTTTGCCACCCAGTCACTGAAGTCGTCAGGAGTACCAGGGGAGGAGGCAGGCAGGCTGGGACTGCACAAATAATGGGTTAGCAAAGAGCAGGCTCAGGAGAGAGAGAGAGGACCGAGGACAGTGGGAAGCTTCCGCGAAGATGGTAACATAAGGCAGCTGGAGAGCTGCATTGAGCTTGTTGGCGGGGACAAGTGCTGGATGTTGCCACGGGCATGTGATCGCACGCAAGACTGTGACACGGAGGTGAGAACCGCCAGGGTACAAGAAGCGATTTGAGCACAATTGCTGACGACAGCTGACGGATTTCGAGAGCTTGGAAGGGCAGCAATTGAGACAACAAAGCGATGACTTGGTTAGGAGGACCCAGGCGATGTTACCTGGTACTCTGATACCATGTCACAAGTGTCAGAAGAATGCAATGAGCAGAGACGGCAACAGCGGAGGCAGGCAGAAGCAATCGGGACATGCACAAGCAAGTTAGTGGAAGACCGAAGCAGAAGGGCGTGAGATATCCCAAGGAGTTAGTCACACAGGGGGGAGAGAGGCGTGGCATCGAAGAGGCGAGGTAGACAAGAGCCAATGAGAGAAAGAGAGAGCAAAGCGAGTGATGGATTGATGCATGCTAAGCGAAGGATCAGGGGTGACGGAGCGAAGAGCTGTAAGCTGGGAATAGTTGGCGAAGGCGGAATGAGCGAGGGGCGAGCAGAGCAAGGATACGGCGGCAAAGCCGCGGAACCAAAGGGGAATAGGATGGGAAGAACTGTTCTGGTTGGCATTGGGAGGGAATGAACACCCTCCGTATATACAACAAAACAGGAAAAAAAAAGTGTTAACGGCTTCTTTCTACTAGCTATATGCGTAGCGATGTGGTCGCTTATTAGGGGCGGCTTGACTCTGGTGGAATGGTCGTGACCAACGAGCCGTTGTTGAGGAGGTTTGGTGCAAGACCTGAACCTGTATCAAGAGCTCGGATTATCTGAGGGGTGTATATTACGGAGAGGACCTTGTCGGAGTGCGCTGCGAAGTAGAGAGATAGAATGCGGCAAGGGGAAGGCAAAGACCAACGCGCCGCGAGAAATCTGCTGCCGGCATGGGTGCAGGCTGCTACGAAGCGGGCAGCTAGCTCGTGCAGATCCCTGTACTGACTATAGATACGGATGATTACTAATGAGAAGGCGGAGGATGATAGCTGAACCTGGGCGCAAGGGCGAACCGCGTGCGCTGCAGAGGTTTCGGTGTGGGTGCAAGTCGTCGCGCAACAGGCGATGTGTCTGCGTGGATCCTTGTGCCGAGCTGAGGACAATGCTGGAAGGCGGAGGAACGAATGATGACGGAGTGGGCGCAGGGGCGGAACCGCATGCGCAGCGGAGCAATGCGGATAATGACGAGGCGGAGGCTGATGCGAGGATGGACTGAAGGAGAATGTGAGTGCTGGCTGGTGATGAAGAGGATGTGCAGAGGTTAATGGAGAGGAGGCTGATGAAGATGACGATGGCGCGGCGAGGGAGGGAGATGAGAGTGATGCAGGATTCACGGCAGGAGCTAGATGGCGGAGTGATGAAGGAAGCGGTAGTGGGCACGGCCAAGGCAACCAGTTGCTCTGTTGTCAAGAGAGTGACGGCTTGTTCCCCAGTTGGCCGAAGACTGACAGGCAGGAAGACTGGTGGTGTCCGATGTCCTGACACTGAGAGGAAGGTGGATGCAGCGAGAGAAGTCGTGAGGTCAGCACGGATGTCCGTGAATATCAGGAGAGTGACGGCTTGTTCCCTAATTGGCTCAAAACAGGAGCAGGAAGACTGGTGGTGTCCGATGTTGTGGCTCTGAGCGGCAATCTGTTGCTGCTAACAACAAGCGGAGGCCGTGTGAGAGGGCGGCTCGAGAAGATGACGGCAATGAAGCTAATACAAATGGGGAAGATGGAGCAAATGAGGCAGATGGAGCGGGTGGGGAGGACGAAGGCGCTTACAGCGGCTGAGTGACAGGTGCAAGGCTGCGGGAAGCTTCCAGGAAGATGACGGCAGGCAGCGACTCGAGAGCTGCTTGCAGCTGTTGTCGACGACGGGTCACGAATCGTTGGCCACGTGCACAGAGTGGGTGTAGGGCTTGATCAGGATGATGAGACGTTGCTTCAGTGTGAGGAGAAATCCAGGCGATTCTGCCAATGTCAGCTGCTGGCAAAGTTGAGCAGTGCGACGCGGCGGCGGCGGCGGCAGATGAATGCTGGACAAAGGAGTGAGGCGAGTACGGCAGCAAACCAAAGACTAGGTCACGGGACACCAGGTGATGTGGCCTGATGCTCTGATACCATGTCACAAGAATGCAATAAGCAGAGACGGCAATAGCAGAGGTAGGCAGAAGCAATCGCGACATGCACAAACACGTTAGCGGAAGACCGAAGCAGAAGGGCGTGAGATGTCCCGAGGAGTTAGTCGCAGAGTGTGGATAGAGGCATGGCACCGAAGAGGCGAGGTAGACAGGAGCCAGTGAGAGAAATCCAGAGTGAAGCGAGTGATGGATTGATGCATGCTGAGTGAAGGATCAGGGGTGACGGAGTGAAGAGCTGTGAACTGGGAATGGTTGGCGAAGGCGAAATGAGCGAGGGGCGAGCAAGGCGAGGATACGGCGGTGAAGCCGCAGAACCAAAGGGGAAAAGGATGGGAAGAACTGTTCTGTTTAACCTTGGGAGGGAATGAACATCCTCCGTATATACAAAAGAACAGGACAAACAGGTATTAACAGCTTCTTTCCGCTAGCCATACGGGTAGTGACGTGGTCGCTTATTAGGGCCGGCTCGACTCTGGTGGAAAAGTTGTGACCAACCAGCCGTTGTCAAGGAGGTTCGGTGCGAGACCTGAACCTGTAGCAAGATCTCGGATTATCCGAGGGGTGTGTATTACGGAGAGGACCTTTTCGGAGTCATATTTCTAACAACAAGAATGTAGCGAGGGACAGCAGCAATGGCAGAAGCAGGCAAAAGCAATGAGACATGCGGAAGCACGTCAGATGGAGACGTGAGACATATCTAGGAGTTAGTCCCAGAATTGTGAAGTGGAGTGATGTGCGTGGCAGAAGAGCAAGGTAGACAGGTAGCCAGCCAGAGAAAGATGAGACGGAGCGAGAGTGATGGGTAGAGGAAGGCTGAGTGAAAGACTGGGAGTGACGGGGCGAGAAGTCATGAGCTAAGAGTGGATGGTGAGCACAGAAGGAGCGATTTGTGAGCAGAGCAAATACACGGTGGCGAAGCCGCGGAGCCAAAGGCGAACAGGATGAATAGACTGTCCTGGGTTGACTTGGGTGGGAATGAACATCCTCCAGACATGCAACAGAACAGGACAAAAAACACATCAGCAACGGCTTCGTCTGTGCTAGCCGAACATGCCTGTGGTATAACCGCTTATTAGGGGATCACTCGGTAGAGATTCCGTTGGTCGGTCAATGACTGTCAATGGCTAGTCAGAAGTATGACGGAGGTGGTTCTTGCCGGAGCTGAACCTTTATTGGGAGTGCTCGGAATATCCAAGTGAGGAGAGTTGCTGTGGTCATCTTTTGTATTCTGACACTTTGTGTTGTCAACTTTGACAACCCATAACACGAGTCACAAATGGTCAGAGAAAGAAACAATGGTTTGGGAATACTACTTATCAATTAGCAAGTACAAGGACCTTCAATACATAGTGGTACAGTGTGGCTACCATGCACAATGACCAACCAAAGTATGCATATGTCACTGACCATGACCAAAAGTATTCACTATGATAGGTCAATGTTGACAGCTCATAATACGAGTCACAAATGGTCAGAGGGGGAAACAATGGTTTGGAAACACTAGGCATCGTCTAGTAAGTATAAACACCTTCAATAAGTAGTTGCACTGTGTGGCTACCATGCATAATGACCAACCAAAGTAGGCATAAGTCACTGACCATGAACAAAGAATTCACTATGTGTGTTCAACGTTGATAACTCATAACACGAGTCACAAATGGTGAGAGGGGAAAGCAATGGTTTTGGAATACTAGGTATCGTCTAGCAAGTACAAAGACCTTCAATAAGTTGTGGCACGGTGTGGCTACCATGCACAATGACCAACCAAAGTAGGCATGTCTCACTGAACATGACCAAGGAATTCCAATGTGTTTGGTCAACGTTGGCAACCCATAATACGAGTCACAAATGTTCAGAGAAGGAAACAATGGTTTAGAAGTAATAGTTTTCGACTAGCAAGTACAAAGACCTACAATAAGTAGTGGCACAGTGTGGCTACCATGCACAATGACCAACCAGATTAGGCATATGTCACTGACCATGACCAAATAATTCTACTATGGGTAGTCAAAGTTGACAACCTACAATTTGACTCAGAAATGGTTATAGGGGGAAACAATGGTTTGGGAATACTAGGTATCGGCTAGCAAGTACAAGCTCCTTCAATAAGTACTGGCACAATGTGGCTACCATGCACAAAGACCAACCAAAGTAGGCATATGTTACTAACCACGACCCAAGAATGTCACTATGTGTGGTCAACTTTGACAACTCATAACACGAGTCACAAATATTCAGAGGGGGAAATAATGGTTTGGGAACACTAGGTATCGTCTAGCAAGTACAAAGACCTTCAATAAGTAGTGGCACGCTGTGACTACCAAGCATAATGACCAACCAAAGTATGCATATGTCACTAAACATGACCAAAATAATTTCACTATGTGTGGTCATTGTTGACAACCCAAAACACGAGTCACAAATGGTCAGAGGGGGAAGCAATGATTTGGGAGTACTAGTTATCGACTAGCAAGTACAAAGACCTTCAATAAGTTGTGGCACGCTGTGGCTACCATGCATAATGACCAACCAAAGAAGGCATATCTCACTTACCAGGACCAAAAGAATTTTGCTATGTGTGGTGAGCGTTAACAACTCATAACACGAGTCTTAAATGGTCAAAGAAGGAAAAAATGGTTTAGAAATACTAGATATTGACTAGCAAGTACAAAGACCTCAATAAGTTCTTGCACAGTGCGGTTACCATGCACAATGACCAACAAAACTAGGCATATGTCACTAATCATGACCAAAGAATATCACTATGATGAGTTAACGTTCACAACTCATAATATGATTCATAAATGGTCAGATGGGAGACACGATGGTTTGGAAATACTAGGTATTGGCTAGCAAGTACAAAGACATTCAATATGTATTGGAACGGTGTGGCAACCATGTATAATGACCAACCAAAGCATGGATATGTCACTGAAAATGACATAAAAACTTCACTATGCGTGGTCAGCGTTGAAAAATCATACCACGAGTAACAAATGGTCCGAGGGGGAAACAATGGTTTAGAAGTACTAGTCATCAACTAGCAAGTACAAAGACCTTCTATAAACAGTGGCACGCTGTGGCTACCATGCATAACGACAAAAAACGTAAGCATATGTAACTTATCAGGACCAAAAGAACTTCACTATGTGTGGTCAACGTTCACAACTCATAACACAAGTCACAATTGGTCAGAGGGGGGAACAATGGGTTGGTAATACTAGGTATTGACTAGAAAATACAAAGACCTTCAATAAGTAGTGGCACGGTGTGGCTACCATGCATAATGACCAACCAAACTAGGCATATGTCATTGATCATGACCAAAGAATTTCACTATGATGGGTCAACGTTCACAACGCATAACACGAGTCACAAATGGTCAGAGGGGGAAACAATGGTTTGGAAACATTGGGTATCGAGTAGCAAGAACAAAGAACTTCAATAAATAGTGGCACGGTGTGGCTACCATGCATAATGACCAACCAAAGTATGCATACATCACTGAACATGAAACACGATTTTCACTATGTATGGTCAATGTTGACAACTCATAACACGTCACAAATGATGAAAGGGGGGAACAATGATTTGGTAAAACAAGTAATCAACTAGCATGTACAAAGACATTCAATGAGTAGTGGCACGGTGTGGCTACCATGCACAATGACCAACCAAAGTAGGCATATGTCACTGACCATGACCAAAGAATTTCACTGTGTTTGGTCAACGTTGACAACTCATGATACGAGTCACAAATGGTAAGAGGGAGAAACAATGGTTTGGAAACACTAGGTATCGACTAAGAAGTACAAAAACCTTAAATAATCACTGGCACAATGTGGCTTCCATGCACAATGACCAACCAAAGCAGGCATTTGTCACTAACCATGGCCAAAGAGTTCCACTATGTGTGGTCAACGTTGACAACCCATAACACGATTCACAAATGGTCAGAGGGGAAACAATGGTGTAGGAATACTAGGTATCATCTAGCAAGTAAAAAGATCTCCAATAAACAGTTGCACGTTGTGGCTACCACGCACAATTACCAACCAAAATAGGCATATGTCACTGACCATGACCAAAGCATTCCACTATGTGTGGTCAATGTTGACAACCCATAACATGGGCCACAAATGGTCGGAGGGGGAAACAATTGTTCGGAAACACTAGTTATCAACTAGCAACTACAAAGACCTTCTATAAGTAGTGGCGCACTGTGGATACCATGCACAATGACCAACCAAAGTAGGTATATGTCACTGACTATGACCAAAGCATTTTACTGTGTGTGGTCAACGTTGACAACTAAGAACATGAGTCACAAATGGTCTGAGGGGGAAACAATGCTTTGGGAATACTATGTATTGCCTAGCAAGTAAAAATACCTTCAATAAGTAGTGGCACGGTGTGGCTACAGAGCATAATGACCAACCAAATTAGGCATATGTCCCTGACCATGACCAAAGAATTTCACTATATGTGGCCAACGTTCACAACTCATAATACGAGACACAAATGGCCAGAGTGGGTACCAATGGCTTGGGAATACTAGGTATTGACTAGCAGGTACAAAGACCTTTAATAAGTAGAAGCACGGTGTGGCTACCATGCACAGTGACCAACCAAATTAGGCATATGTCACTAATCATGACCAAAGAATTTCACTATGTGTGATCGATGTTCACAACTCATAATACAAGTCACAAATGGCCAGAGGGAGAAACAATGGTTTGGGAATACTAGTTATCAACTAGCTAGTACAAAGACCTTCCATAAGTAGTGGCACGGTGTGGCTACCATGCACAATGACCAACAAAAATATGCATATGTCACTGATCATGAACAACGAATTCCACTGTGTGTGGTTAACGTTGACAACTCATAATACGAGTCACAAACAGTCAGAGGGAGAAACAATGGTTTAGGAATACTAGATATCAACTAGAAAGTACAAAGATCTTCAATAAGTAGTGGCAAGGTGTGGCTACCATGCACAATGACCAACCAAATTAGGCACATGTCATTGACCATGACCAAAGAATTCCACTATGGGTGGTCTATGTTGACACGAGTCACAAATAGTCAGAGGGGGAAACAATGGTTTGGAAATACTTGTTTTTGACTAGCAAGTACAAATAACTTCAATAAATAGTGGCACGGTATGGCTACCATGCACAGTGACCAACCAAAGTAGGCATTTGTCACTGACCATGATCAAAGAATTCCATTATGTGTGGCCAACGTTGACAACTCATAACACGAGTCACAGATAGTCAGAGGAAGAGACAATGGTTTGGGAATAACTGCTTTCAACTAGCAAGTACAAAGACCTTCAGTACGTAGTGGCACGGTGTGGCTACCATGTACAATGACCAACCAAATTAGGCATATGTCACTGACCATGACCGAAGAATTTCACTCTGTGTGGTCAATTGTGACTGCTGATAATACGAGTCACAAATGGACAGACGGGGAAACAATGATTCAAAGGTACTAGTTATCAACTAGCAAGTACAAAGACCTTCAATAAGTTGTGGCATGGTATGGCTACCATGCACAATGGCCAACCAAAGTAGGCATATGACACTGAGTATGACCAAGGAGTTTCAATATGTGTGGTCAATGTTGACAACTCATAACACGAGTCACAAGTGGTTAGAGGGGGAAACAATGGTTTGGGAATACTAGTTTTCACATAGCAAGTACCAAGATCTTCAAGAAGTAGTGGCACGCTGTGGCTACCATGCACAATGACCAACCAAAGTAGGCATGTGACACTGAGTATGACCAAAGCATTTCAATGTGTGTGGTCAACGTTGACAACTCATAAAACAAGTCACAGATGGTCAGAGGGACAAATAATGGATTGAAAACACTAGTTATTGACTAGCAAGTACAAAGACCTTAAAGAATCAGTGGCACGGTGTGGCTACCATGCACAATGGTCACAAATGGTCAGAGGGGGAAACAATGGTATAGGAATGTTAGTTATCAACTAGAAAGTACAAAGACCTTCAATAGGTAGTGGGACGGTGTGGCTACCATGCACAATGGCCAACCAAAGTAGGCATACATCACTGACCATGACCAAAGAATCTCACTATGTGTGGTCAACGTTGACAACTCATAACACAAGTCACAAATTGCTAGAGGGGGAAGGAATGGTTTGGGAATACTAGTTATCAACTAGCAAGTACAAAGACCTTCAATAAGTAGTGGTACGGTGTGGCTTCCATGCACAATGACCAACCAAAGTAGGCATACATCACTGACCATGACCAAAGAATTTCACTATGTGTGGCCAACGTTCACAACTTATAACACGAGTCACAAATGGTAAGAGGGGGAAAGAATGGTTTGGGAATACTAGTTATCAACTTTCAAGTACAAAGAAATTCAGGAAGTAGTGGCAAGGTGTGGCTACAATGCACAATGACCAACTAAGGTATCCATATGTCATGGACTACGACCAAAGAATTCCACTTTGTGTGGTCAACATTGACAACCCATAATACGAGTCACAAATGGTGAGAGGGGGAAATAATGGTTTGAAATCACTAGGTTTTGTCTAGCAAGTACAAAGACCTTCAATATGTAGTGGCACAATGTTGCTACCATGCACACTGACTAACCAAAGGAGGCATATGTCACTGACCATGACCAAAAGAATTTCACTGTGTGTGGACAATGTTGATAACTCATAACACGAGTCACAAATTCTAAGAGGGGGAAACAATGGTTTAGGAATACTAGTTATCAACTAACAGGTAGAAAGACCTTCACTAATTAGTGGCACTGTGTGGCGACCATGCACAATGACCAACCAAAGTAGGCATATGTCATTGATCATGACCAAAGAATTTCACTATGTGTGGTCAACATCGACAACTCATAACACGAGTAACAAATGGCCAGAGGGGGAAACAATGGTTTTGGGGTACTAGTTATCGACTCGCAGGTACAAAGACCGTCGATAAGTAGTGACAAGGTGTGGCTACCATGCACAATGACCAATCAAATGAGGTATATGACACAGACCATTACCAAGTTATTTCGCTATATGTGGCCAACGTTTACAACCCATAATACGAGTAGTAAATGGTACGAGTGGAAAATAATGTTTTGGGAATACTAGTTATCAAGTAGCTAGTACAATGATCTTCAATTGGTAGTGGCACGGTGTGGCTACCATGCACAATGATCAACCAAAATGACCATTTTTGACCATTTTTGACCATCTCTGACCATTTTTGACTTGTAGTATGAGTTGTGATCGTTGACCACCCATAGTGAAATTCTTTGGTCATGGTCAGCGACATATGCCTACTTTGGTTTGTCATTGTGCATGGTCGCCACAACATGCCACTACTTATTGAAGGTTTTTGTACACAGTAGACGACACCTAGTATGCCCAAACCATTGTTTCCCCCTCTTACGATTTTTGACTCGTATGATGAGTTGTCAATATTGACCACACATGGTGAAATTCTCTGGTCATGATAAGTAACATATGCCTGCTTTGCTTGGTTTTTGTGCATGGTAGCCACACTGTGCCATTACTTATTGAAGGACTTTGTATTTGCTAGACAAACCTAGTGTTATGAGTTTTTTTCCCCCTCTGACCATTTGTGACAAATCTCGTGTTATGAGTTATCAATGTTGACCACACACAGTGAATTCTTTAGTCATATTCAGTGAAATATGCCTGATTTGGTTGGTCATTGTGCATGGAAGCAACACCGTGCCACTACTTACTGAAGATCGTTGTACGTGCTAGCTGAAAACTAGTATTCCCAAACCATTGCTTCCCCCTCTGACCATTTGTGACTCATGTTATGAGTTGTCTATGTTGACAACACATTGTGAAATTCTTTGGTCATGATAAGTGACATATGCATACTTTGGTTGGTCACTGTGCACCGTAGCCACACAGTGCCACTACGTATTGACGGTCTTTTTACTTGCTAGTCGATACCTAGTGTTTCCAAATCATTGCTTTGTCCTCTGACCATTTGTGACTCGTATTGAGAGTTGTCAGCGTTGACAACACATAGTGGAATTCTTTGGTCATGGTCAGTGACCTATGCCTACTTTGGTTGAATATTGTGCATGATAGCCACACCGTGCCACTACTTATAGAAGGTCGGTGTACTTGCTAGTTGATACCTAGTGTTCCCAAACCATTGTTCCCCCCTTCCACCATTTGTGACTCGTTTTATGAGTTGTCAACGTTGACCACACATAGTGGAATTCTTTGGTCATGTTCAGTGACATATGCATCCTTTGGTTGGTCATTGTGCATGGTAGCCACACCGTGCCGCTACTTGTTGAAGATCTTTGTACGTGCTAGATGATAACTAGCATTCCCAAACCATTGTTTCCCATCTGAAATACCATTTGTGACTGGTATTGTGGGTTGTCAACATTGGCCACAATGAAATACTTTGGTCATGGTCAGTGACAAATGCCTACTTTGGTTGGTCATTGTGCATGGTAGCCACACCATGCGACTACTTATTGCAGGTCTTTGTACTTTCTAGTTGATAACTAGTAGTCCCTGACCATTGTTTACCCTTCTGACCATTTGTGACTCATGTTATAAGTTGTCAACATTGAACACACATAGTGAAACTCTTTGGTCGTGATAAGTGACATATGCTTACTTTGGTTGGTCATTGTGCATGGTAGCAACAAGGTGCCACTACTCATTGAAGGTCCTTGTACTTGCTTAGTCGATAACTAGTATTCCCATTTCATTGTTTCCCCCTTCTGACCATTTGTGACTCATGTTATGTCTTGTCAATATTGACCCATTATAGTGAAACTCTTTGGTCATGATGCGTGACATGTGCCTACTTTGGTTGGTCATTGTATATGATAGCCGCACAAGGCCACTACTTATTGAGGGTCTTTGTACACGCTATTAGATTACTGTTATTGTTAAACCATAGTTTCCCCCTGTGACCATTTCTGACTCATGTTATGAGTTGTCAACGTTGATCACACATAGTGAAACGCTCTTGTCATGTTAAATGACATATGCCTATTTTGGTTGATCATTGTGCATGGTAGCCACACCGTGCCACTACTTCTTGAAGATTGTTCTACTAGCTAGTTGATAACTAGTATTCCCAAACCATTTTTTCCTCCTCTGACCATTTGTGACTCGTGTTATGGGTTGCCAACGTTGGCCACATATAGCGAAATTCTCTGGTCATGGTCAGTGTCACATATCTCATTTGGTTGATCATTGTACATGGCAGCCACACCGTGCCACTACTTATTGAAGGTCTTTGCACTTATGAGTCGATAACTAGTATCCCCAAACCATTGTTTCCCCCTCTCACCATTTGTGACTCGTGTTGTAAGTTTTCAACATTGTCCACACACACTTAAATTGTTTTGGTCATGGTCAGTGACATATGCCTCCTTTGGTTGGTCGTTGTGCATTGTAGCAACATCATGCCACTACGTATTGAAGGTATTTGTACTTGCCAGATGAAACATAGTGTTTTCAAAGCATTGTTTCCCCCTTTGACCATTTGTGACTCGTATCATGGGTTGTCAGTGTTGACCACACAAAGTGGACTTCTTTGATCGTAGTCAGTGACATATGCATACTTTAGTTGATCAGTGTGCATTTTAGCCACACCGTGCCACTACTTGTTGGCACTAGTGGGTGTGGAGGCACCCTCAAGGATGCATAGCTAACAATGAAGCATGCCACCAGTGTTTGGAGCAGCCAAAGGACACCAATGGTGAAGAGTGTGGAGCACAAGGATCACGGATGTGAGTGGGCAGAATACGTCGTATTGAGTGGAACTGAATCAAAACACGTTTTTGTTACTTTGCATAGTAAGATTACATCAGATCCTTATAGCCTTTGATCTAAGATTTAAAATGCATCCAAGCACGCCCAAAACAGAGCAATAGTTCCCCTGCTACGGCCGTCGAAATAGCCCTTGGTGGAGCCGCCCACCTTACCTTGCACACTAGGCAATGGGAGGCGCTTCGACGATGACCCGTTGAAGTGCCTTTCCTCACCTAGAAGTCAAGGAGAAGTTCACCCTGGTCAAAGAGTGTCTTCTGGTTGCTTCCTTGATGACCCTGGTGCATTTGGGGGTCGTTGGAGACGAACTCAGATCACTGGTGGTGGATTATCCTGCCACCCATGGCGGGTACCAGATTCCATCCCCCCAACACCCGAATTTTGGGCTAGGCTAACTTTCTGAATACTCATTCAAATTGAGCAATTCAAAGCTCGATCCTGCATAGAAAAATCCAAGGAATAAAAATCTAAATCCAGACCAAGTGTTCTACCACTCCTCAATTGTCGAACCAGGGAGTACACTCAACGGCACTCATGGCAAGGGGCACACCATGTCAACAGTCTCCCCCTTGCACCGCAGCCTTGATGCCATGTCCTTGAAACCTGTAGCATTTTTAAACCTCATAGCGCAGACCGAGCTCCATGCAGCTTGCGTCATGCCTGTCCTTGGGCTGTGCCTTGGTCATGGCGTCGGCGAGCATGCGCTTAATTCCACAATACACAATAGCCGCATCTCCCTTCACCACCAAGTCCCGCGCGTAGTGATGCCGGATCTCGATGTGCTTGGTCCTCCTGTGCAGCACCGGGTTCTGGGTCAGGCTGATGGTACTCATTTTGTCAACGTTGAGCACCTTTGGCTTCCTTTGCGGCACGCCGATCTCCTGTAGCAGCCGACACAGCCACGCTGCCTCCTTTGCTGCTTCCGCGAGTGCGATGTACTCCGCTTCGGTGCTGGACAGTGCCACGCATTCCTGCTTGCCCATGAAACTGCTGCGCCACCAAACACAAACACATACCCTGATGTTGATTTTCTGTCATCCACATCACCAGCCCAGTCGGCATCGGAGTAGCCGACCAACTCGAGGGAGTCATTACGCGCTCCCCCTCCAAACACGAGCCGCGACTGTTTTGTCGCCTTGAGATAGCGGAGGATCCGCTTCACCGCTTGCCAATGCAGCGACCCGGGGTCAGCAACATACCGGCTCACTTGGCCCTCCGCGAAGGCCAGGTTGGGCCGCGTCGCCACCATAGCATACATGATGCTCTCCACCGCGGACTGGTATGGCACACCTGTCATCTCCTCCTCCTCCTCATCCGTGCTTGGCCCCATGCTCGAGCTTAGCTCACATATGGTGGTCATGGGTGTGCCGATGGGGTTGCACTCCTCCATGTTGTAGCGGCGGAACACCTCTTACACGTATTTTGCCTGCCCCATCTCGAGCGTGCGTGAGTTACGGTCCCTCTTGATGGCGACGCCGAGGTAGTACTCAAGCTCGCCCATGTCGGTCATTTTGAACCGATCGCCCAGCTGCCGCTTCAGGTTCACCAACTCCTCCATGTCCGATGACACGAGGACGAGGTCATCAACGTAAAGAACCACAATCTGGTGCAACCCCGGCTGCTTCCGCACGTACACGCTGTGATCCGCCTTGCAGCGCTTGAAGCCAAGCTCGGCCATGAAGCCGTCCATTTTCAGGTACCACATGAGTGGCGCTTCCTTCAGCCCGTAGAGCGCCTTGCGAAGCTGGCACACCTTTCGTGGCAGTGCATCCACCTTCTCCAGCACCTCCATGTAGACCTCCTTGTCCAGGTCGCCATTGAGGAAACCAGTTTTCACGTCCATTTGGTGGACTTCGTAGTCGCGCGCTGCCGCCACCGAGAGGATGGAGGGAATGGAGGTGAACTTCGCCACCGGCGCGAAGTGTTCACCCTTGCGCTGGGCGTGCCCCTTTGCGACCAACCACGCCTTGTACCGCTCCACCTTCCCCTCCTTGGTGAGCTTCTTCTTGAAGATCCACTTGGAGTCGATGATTTTTGCGCCCTCCGGCCTGTCAATTAGCTGCCAAGTGCCGTTCTCTTTATGGGACGAGAGCTCAGATTTTATAGCTCGCTCCCACTCAGCCCCATCCTTCCACTGCAGTGCCTCCTTGACGGTCTCGGGCTCCTCTTGCGCAAATAACACTCGAGTAAGCCCAGTCCAGATTTCCTCCGCGACATCGTACCTCTTTGCCGTCCTCCTTGCGCGTCCGCTTCTCCGAGGCTGCTGCTGCTGAGGCTGCTGCTGCTACTATCGCTGCTGTTGCTGCTGCTGCTGCCCCCTCGCAGTGTCACTTGCACCGCTGGCCTGCTCCCACTCTCTTGGGGACCATGGAGATGTGGGCTCACTTCCCACCTCCTCGTTCAGCTCCAATGCTGCCGGCGCTTGAGACTCGTTGTCCGACTCGGCTGAATGCAAATCAGCTGCTCCCCCATCCCCTGGATGGTTCTCACCGGTTGGAGCCGATGGGACATCACCCTCTTTTACGTCCTCTGGTGTCTCCCCCTCAAGGAGTGTCAGCCACTCCCCACGCTTGGAGAGACCCGTGTCCTTGTCCGTCCAACGGCTGGTCTCATCGAACGTGACATCGTGACTCTTAACGATCTGCTGCCTTTGCGTGTCAAAGAGCCGGTACGCCTTGCTCCCGCTCTCGTACCCGACGAAGATGCACCGGCAAGTCCGCGAGTCCAGCTTGTGCCGCCACTCCCGTGCCTACACAACAGCATGTGCAACACAACCAAACATGCGGAGGTGTACCACAGTTGGCTTCCTCCCGCTCCACACTTCTTGTGGCGTCTTCCACACCTTGGACTCCGCGTCTTTTAGCGGCTTCGTCTGTGTCAGGTTCATGATGTACGCCGCTGTCCGTGCCGCCTCGCCCCAGTACCGCTGCGCGAGACCGGCATCGCTCAAAATGGACCGGACCATGTTGAGGATGGTGCGGTTTGCCCTCTCGGCGACGCCGTTCTGCTGCAGAGAGTGTGGCGTAGTTTTCTGCCACGCGATCCCCTTGCTCTTTATCCATGCTGAGTAGCCCTCGTACTCACCACCGTTGTCGCTCCGGAACGCCTTCACCTTTAACTCCGTTTGTCGCTCCAAAGCCGCCACTAATTCCTGCATGCATGACAAGTCATCGCTCTTCCTCTTGATGATGTAGAGGTAGAGCTTGTGGCTATGGTCATCGATGAAGGTGACGAAGTAGCGCACCCCACCAATGGAGGGCTCGAACGGTCCACACACATCGTTGTGCACTACCTCCAACCTTGCCGAAGCACACATCCACTTTCCTACAAACGGCTGCCGTGTTGCCTTGCCGACCACGCACGGCTCGCACACGGTGTCCTTGGGTGCATGAAGGCTCTTGAACTTAAGACCCCGTACCACTTCCTTCTTCGCCATGTCCCTCATCGTTGAGGGAGCGATGTGGCACAACCGGCGATGCCACAGGTCCAGGTCCCCTTCATCCTTCGTCACGAGGTTCGTGGCGTCGGTCCTCACCGCATCGGCAAGAACCTTGCTACAGAGGTACAGGTCCTCCTCCCTCTTGCCACGTGCAATCACCTTGCCATCCCCCTCCTTCTGGATGATAGCCTCCTTCAGGATGATAGCCTCCTTCTTGTTGAAGAGTACCTCGAGCCCCTTGTCGGTAAGGCGGCTCACTGACAGCAGGTTTGCCCCAAAGTTGGGCATGTGGAGCACGTCGTAGATGGTGCACGGAATGACTTTCCCGTTCACCACCGACTCAATGCAAACATTGCCTTCATCCACGGCCAACTCTGTTTTGCCGTTGGCCACTGTGATGCGCCGCTCAGTGGCGCCGTAGGTGACAAATGCCGCCCGGTTGCATTGTATGTGGCGGCCTGATCCGGAGTCGATCACCGTGACTTCCGGATCTGTCAAGTCGCTAGACTCCCTGGCCATCATGGCTTGGGTATCCTTCTTCCCGCCCTTCCCGGGATGGTTCGACTTCTTGTTGGGATAGTCGCGTGCGTAGTGGCCCTGTTTGCCACAGTTGTAGCACTCTCCCTTGTTGTCACCTCTCTTGGTGCCCTGCTTGGTACCCTTCCCCTTCTTGCCCTTCCCTCCACCTTGAGGGCGGACGGCTAGTGCCTCTACACTAGTGGGTGTGGAGGCACCCTCAAGGATGCCTAGCTCTCACTGAAGCATGCAACCAGTGTTTGGCGCAGCCAAAGGACACCAATGGTGAAGAGTATGGAGCAGAAGGATCACGGATGTGAGTAGGCAGAATACGTCGCATTCAGTAGAACTGAATCAAAACACGTTTTTGTTATTTTGCATAGCAAGATTACATCAGATCCTTATAGCCTTTGATCTAAGCTTTCCAACG
>SZWC01000681.1:238591-298219 GCA_023375785.1 Penium margaritaceum | reverse complement strand
TTGGTTGGTCATTGTGCATGGTAGCCACACCGTGCCACTAAGTATTAAAGGTCTTTGTACTTAGTCAATACCTAGTGTTTCCAAACCATTGTTTCTCCCTCTGACCATTTGTAACTTGCGTTATGAGTTGTCAATGTTGACCACCCATAGTGAAATTCTCTGGTCATGGGCAGTGACATATGCCTAATTTGGTTGGTCATTGTGCATGGTCGCCACACCGTGCCACTACTTATTCAAGATCTTTGTACTTGCTAGTTCAAATCTAGTATTCCCAAACCATTGTTTCCCCTTCTGACCATTTGTGACTCGTATTATGAGTTATCAACGTTGACCAAACAAAGTGAAATTGTTTGGTCATGCTCAGTGACATATGCCTACTTTGGTTGGTCATTGTGCATGGTAGCCACATCGTGCCACTACTCATTGAAGGGCTTTGTTCTTGCTAGTTGATAACCAGTATTCCCAACCCATTGCTTTCCCCTCTTACCCTTTGTGACTTGTGTTCTGAGCTTTCAATGTTGAACACGCATAGTGAAATTCTTCTGTCATGTTCAATGACAAATGTATCCTTTGATTGGTCATCGTGCATGGTAGCCACATCGTGCCACTACTTATTGAAGATCTTTGTACTTGCTAGTTGATACCTAGTCCTCCCCAACCATGTTCTCCCTCTGACCATTTGTGACTCGTCTTTTTAGATGTCAAAGTTGACCACACACAGTGGTATTCTTTGGTCATGGTCAGTGACATATGCCTACTTTGGTTGGTCATTGTACATGATAGCCATACTGTGCCACTACTGGATGAATGTCTTTGTACTTGTTGGACAATAACTAGTATTCCCAAACCATCATTTCTCCCTTTGACCATTTGTGACCCCTGTCATGAGTTGTCAACGTTGACCACACAGTAAACTTGTGTGGTCATGGTAAGTGACACATGCCTACTTTGGTTGGTCATTGTGCATGTTAGCCACACCAGGCCACTGCTTATTGAAGGTCATTGTACTTGCTAGTTGATAAACGGTTTCCCAAATCATTGTTTCCCCCTCTTACCATTTGTGACTCGTGTTAGGAGTTGTCAACATTGACCACACATAGTGAAATCATTTTTTCATGTTCAGTAGCATGTGCAAACTTTGGTTGGTCAATGTGCATGCTAGCCACACCGTGCCACTATTTATTGAAGGTCCTTGTATTTGCTACTCGATACCTACTGTTTCCAAACCATTGTTTTCCCCTCTGACCATTTATGACTCGTAATATGTGTTGTGAACGTTGACCCATCATAGTGAAATTCTTTGGTCATGATCAGTGACATATGCCTAATTTGGTTGGTCATTGTGCATGGCAGCCACACCGTGCCACTATTTATTAAAGGTCTTTGTACTTGCTAGTCGATACCTGGTATTCCCAAACCATTGTTTTATCCTCTGAGCATTTGTGACTTGTGTTATGAGTTGTCAACATTGACCACAATTAGTGAAATTCTTTTGGTCCTGATAAGTGACGTTTTCTTACTTTTGTTGGTCATTATGCATGGTAGCCACAGCGTGCCACTATGTATTGAAGGTCTTTTTACTTGTTAGTCGATAACTAGTAGTTCTAAACCATTTTCCCCCCCTTGACCATTCGTGACTCATGTTATGAGTTATCAACGTTGACCACACATAGTGAAATTCTTTTGTCATGTTCAGTGACATATGCATACTTTGGTTGGTCATTGTGCATGGTAGCCACATCGTTCCACTACATATTGAAGGTCTTTGTACTTGCTAGTTGATACCTAGTTTTTCCAAACCATTGTTTCACCCCTCTTACCATTTGTGAATCATATTATGAGTTGTGAACATTGACCCATCATAGTGGAATTCTTTGTTCATGATCAGTGACATATGCCTAATGTGGTTGGTCATTGTGCATGGTAGCCATACCGTACAACTACTTATTGGATGTCTTTGTACTTGTTAGTCAATACCTAGTATTCCCAAACCATTGTTTCTCCCTCTGACCATTTGTGACTTGTGCTATGAGTTTTCAACATTGACCATACATAGTGAGATTTTTTTGGTCCTGATAAGTGACATATGCTTCTCTTTGTTGGTCATTATGCATGGTAGCCACAGCGTGCCACTACTTATTGAAGGTCTTTGTACTTGATTGTTGATAAGTAGTAATTCTAAACGATTGCTCCCCCTCTGACCATTTGTGACCCGGGTTATGAGTTATCAACGTTGACCACACATAGTAAAATTGTTTCGTCATGATCAATGACATATGCCTAGTTTGGTTGGTCATTATGCATGGTAGCCACACCATGCAGCTACTTATTGAAGGTCTTTGTACTTGCTAGTCGATACGTAGCATTCCCAAACAATTGTTTCCTCCTCTAACCATTTTTGACTCGTGTTATGAGTTTTCAGTGTTGACCACGCAGAGAAAAATTCTTTTGGTCCTTCCGATAAGTGACATATGCCTACTTTTGTTGGTCATTATGCATGGTAGCCACACCATGCCACTACTTATTGGAGGTATTTGTGATTGCTAGTTGATAAATAGTATTCCCAACTCATTGTTTCCCCCTCTGACCATTTGTGGCTCGTGTTATGGATAGTCAACAATGACCACACATAGTGAAATTCTTTTGGTCATGTTTAGTGACATATGCATAATTTGGTTGGTCATTATGCCTGGTAGCCACAGCGTGACACTACTTATTGAAGGTCTTTGTACTTGCTAGAAGATGCCTAGTGTTCCCAAACCATTGTTTCCCCCTATGACCATTTGTGAATTGTATCGTGGGTTGTCAACGTTGACCACACGTCAACGTTGACTACCCATAGTGGAATTCTTCGGTCATAGTCAGTGACACATGCCTTATTTGGTTGGTCATTGTGCATGGTAGCCACCTTGTGCCAATACATTTTGTCTTTGTACTTGCTAGTCGATAACTAGTACTTATAAACCATTGTTTTCCCCTCTGACCATTTGTGACTTGTGTTATGAGTTGTTAACGTTGACCACACATAGTGAAATGCTCTTGTCATATTCCGTGACATATGCATGCTTTGGTTGGTCATTGTGCATGGTAGCCACACCGTGCCACTACATATTGAATGTCTTTGTAGTTTCTAGTCGATACCTAGTGTTTTGAAACCATTGTTTCCCCCTCTGACCAATTGTGAATCATGTTATATTTTGTGAACGTTGACCCATCAGAGTGACATTCTTTGGTCATGGTCAGTGACATATACCTACTTTGGCTGGTCACTGTGCATGGTAGTCACAGGGTACTACTTATTGAAGATCTTTGTAGTTGCTAGAAGATACCTAGTATTCCTAAACCATTGTTTTCCCCTCTCATCATTTGTGACTCGTGGTATGGGCTGTCAACGTTGACCACACATCGTGGAACTCTTTGGTCATGGTCAGTGACAAATGCCTACTTTGGTTGGTCATTGTGCATGGTAGCCACATCCGTGTCACTACTTATTCAAGATCTTCGTACTTGCTGATTGATAGCTAGTATTCCCAGACCATTGTTCCCCCCTTTGACCATTTGTGACTCGTATTATGAGTTGTCAACGTTGACCACACATAGTGAAATTCTTTTGGTCCTGAAAAGTGACATATGCATACTTTGGTTTGTCATTATGCATCGTAGCCACAGTGTGCCACTACGTTTTGAAGGTATTTGTACTTGCTAGTAGATACTTGTTCTTCTCAACCATTGTTCCCCCCTCTGACCATTTGTGAATCACATTATGAGTTGAAAACGTTGACCCATCATAGTGAAATTCTTTTGTCATGGTCGGTGACATATGCCTAGTTTGGTTGGCCATTGTGTATGATAGCCACACGCTGCAACTACTTATTGAAGGTAATTTTACTTGCTATTTGAGACCTAGTCTTCCCAAACCATTGTTTCCCCCTCTGACCATTTGTGACTCGTGTTATGAGTTGTCAAGGTTGACTACATATAGAAATTTTCTTTTGATCCTGATAAGCGACATATGCCTACTTTGGTTGGTCATTATACATGGTTGCCACACCGCGCCACTATTCATTGAAGGTCTTTGTGCTTGCTAGTTGATAACTAGTATTTGCAAATCATTGTTATCCCCTCTGATCATTCGTGACTCGTATTCTACGTTGTCAATGTTGGCCACACAAAGTGAAATTGTTTTGTCATGTTCAGTGACATATGCATACTTTGGTTGGTCATTATGCATGGTAGCCACACCATTCCACTACATATTGAAGGTATTCATTCTTGCTAGTCGATACCTAGTGTGTCCAAACCATTGTTTCCCCCTCTAACCATTTGTAAATCATGTTATGAGTTGTGAACTTTGACCCATCATAGTGAAATTACTTGGTCATTATCAGTGACATATGCTTACTTTGGTTCGTCATTGTGCATGGTAGCCTTATCGTGGAGCTACTTGTTAAAGGTCTTTGTATTTTCTAGTCGATACCTAGTGTTCCCAAATCCTTGCTTCCCCCTCTGACCATTTGTGACTCGTGTTATGAGTTGTCAACGTTGACCACACATAGAAAAATTCTGTTGGTCCTGATAACTGACATATGCCTATTTTGGTTGGTCATTATGCGTGGTAGCCATACCGTGCCACTACTTATTGAAGGTATTTGTACGTGCTAGTTGAAAACTAGTATTCCCAAATCATTGTTTTCCCCTCTAACCATTTGTGACTCGTGTTATGGGTTGTCAACAATGACCACAAATAGTGAAATTCTGTTGGTCATGTTCTGTGACATATGCACACTTTGATTGGTCCTTATGTTTGGTAGCCACAGTGTGCCACTACTTATTGAAGGTCTTTGTACCTGCTAGACAATACCTAGTAGCCCCCAAACTATTGTATTCCTTTCTAAACATTTGTGACTCGTGTTATGAGTTGTCAACGTTTACCACACATAGTGAAACTCTTTGGTTGAGGTCAGTGACATATGCCTACTTTTGTTGATCATTGTGCATGGTAGCCACACCGTTCCACTACTTATTGAAGGTGCTTGTATTTGCTAGCCGAAACCTAGTTGATAACTAGTGTTCCCAAACCATTGTTTCCCCCTCTTACCATTTGTGACTCGTATTATGGGTTGCCAACGTTGACCACACAGTGGAATTCTTTGGTCATGGTTAGCGACATATTTCTTCTTTGGTTGGTCATTGTGCATGGTAGCCACACCAGGCCACAACTTATTGAATGTCTTTGTACTTGCTATACGATACCTAGTATTCCAAAACCATTGTTTCCCCCTTTGACCATTTGTGACTTGTGTTATAAGTTGTCAATGTTGACCAAACATATTGAAATTCTTTTGGCCCTGATAAGTCACATATGCTTACTTTTGTTGGTCATTATGCACGGCAGCCACAGCGGTGCTTCTACTTATTGAAGGTCTTTGTTCTTGCTAGTCTACAACTAGTTCTTCTAAACCATTGTTTCCCCCTTTGACCATTTGTGACTCATGTTATGAGTTATCAACGTTGACCACATATAGTGGCATTCTTTTGTCATGTTCAGTGACCTATGCATGCTTTGATTGGTCATTGTGCATGGTAGCCACACCTTTCTTCTACATATTGAAGGTCTTTGTACTTGCTAGTCGATACCTAGTACTTCCAGACCATTGTTTCCCCCATCTGACCATTTGTGAATCATATCATGAGTTGTGAACGTTTACCCAACATAGTGAAAGTTTTTGGTCATAATCAATGACATATGCCTACTTTGGTTGGTCATTGTGCATGGTATTCACACCGTGTGACTACTTATTGAAGGTCATTGTACTTGCTAGTATTCCCAAAAACGTTTTCCCCCCTCTGAACATTTGGGACTCGTGTTATGAGTTGTCAACGTTGACCACACATAGAAAAACTCTCTTGGTCCTGACAAGTGACATATGCCTACTTTGGTTGGTCATTACACATGATAGCCACACCGTGCCACTTCTTATTGGAGGTCTTTGTACTTGCTAGTTAATGACTATTATTCCCAAATCATTGTTTTCCCTTCTGACCATTTGTGGCCCGTGTTATGGATTGTCAACAATGACCACACATAGTGAAGCTATTTTGGTCAGGTTTAGTGACAAATGCATAATTAGGTTGGACATTTTACCTATTAGCCACTGCATGCCACAACTTATTGAAGGTCTTTGTACTTGCTAGACAATACCTAGTGTTCCCAAACCATTGTTTCCATGTTGGACCATGTGTGACTTGTATCATGGGTTGTCAACGTTGACTACCCATGGTCAAATTATTTGGTCATGGTCAGTGACATATGCCAAATTTGGTTGGTCATTGTGCATGGTAGCCACCTTGTGCCACTAGTTATTGTCTTTGTACTTACTAATCAATAACTAGTACTTCTAACTTGGCTTGCTCCACCTTTCTCTCCCTTGCCTCACCTCTCTCTGACTTGCTCCACTGTTCTATGGCTTGCTCTACCATTCTCTGACTTGCTCCACCATTCTTTGGCTTGCTCCACGTTTCCTTGGCTTGCTCCACTATTCTCTGACTTGCTCCACCATTATATGGCTTGCTCCATCTTTCTCTTGCTTGCTCCACCTTTCTCTTGCTTGCTCCACCTTTCTCTGGCTTGCTGCGCCGTTCTGTGGCTTGCTCCGATGTTATCTGGCTTGCTCCACCGTTCTCTGGCGTGCTCCACCGTTCTCTGGCTTGCTCCACCTTCCACTGGCTTCCTCCACCCTTCTTTGGCTTGCTCCAGCTTTCTCTGGCTTGCTCCACCTTCCTCTGGCTTGCTCCACCTTTTGCTGGCTTGCTCCACGTTTCTCTGGCTTGCTTCACCTTGCTCTGGCTTGCTCCACCTTTCTCTGGCTTGCTCCAGCATTCCCCGGCTTGATCCACCTTTCTCTGGCTTGCTGCACATTTCTCTGGCTTGCTCCACCTTTCCTTGGCTTGCTCCACCGTTCTATGGCTTGCTCTACCTTTCTCTGGCTCGCTCCACCTTTCCCTGGCTTGCTCCACTATTCTTTGGCTTGTTCCACCGTTCTCTGGCTTGTTCCACCCTTTCTCTGGCTTGCTCCACCTTTCTCTGGCTTGCTCCACCGTTCCCGGGCTTGCTCCACCGTTCTCTTGCTTAATGCACCGTTCTCTGGCTTGCTTTTTCCGTTCCTTGGGTTGCTCCACCTTTCTCTGGCTTGCTTCACCTTTCTTTGGCTTGCTCCACTGTCCTCTGGCGTGCTCCACCGTTGTCTGGCTTGCTCCATAGTTATCTGGCTTGCTCTACTTTTTTCTGGTTTGCTCCACCTTTCTCTGGCTTGCTCCACCAGTTTCAGACTTGCTCCATTGTTCTCTGGCTTGCTCCACCATTCTGTGGCTCGCTCCACCGTTCTCTGGCTTGCTCCACCGTTCTCTAGCTTGCTCCACCATTTTCTTGTTTGCTTTACCTTTCGCTGGGTTCCTCCACCTTTTTCTGGCTTGCTCCACCTTCCTCCGGATTGCTCCACCGTTCTCTGCCTTGCTCCAACATTATGTGGCTTGCTCCACCGTTCTATGAATTGCTCCACCGATCTTTGGCTTTCTCCACCTTTCTCTGGCTTGCTCCACCGTTGTTTGGCTAACTCCACCATCCTCTGGCTTGCTCCACTGTTCTCTGGCTTTCTCCACCTTTCTCTGGCTTGCTCCACCCTTCTCTGGCTTGCTCCACATTTCTATTGTTTGATCCACCATTCTCTAGCTTGCTCCACCGTTCTTTGGCTTGCTCCACCTTTCTGTAGTTTGTTCCACCTCTCTCTGGCTTGTTCCACCGTTCTCTGGCTTGATCCACTGTTGCATGGCTTGCTCCACCATTCTTTGGCTTACTCCACCATTCTCTAGCTTGCTCCACCGTTCTCTAGCTTGCTCTACCGTTCTCTAGCTTGCTCCACCGTTCTCTGGCTTGCTCCACAGTTCTCTGGCTTGCTCCACTGTTCTCCGGCTTGCTCCACTTTTCTCTGGCTTGCTCCACCTTTCTCTGACTCGCTCTACCGTTCTCTGACTTGCTCCACTTTTCTTTGGCTTGCTCCACCTTTCTCTGGCTTTCTCCACCTCTCTCTGGCATGCCCCACCGTTCTCTAGCTTGCTCCACCCGTCTCTGGCCTGCTCCATCATTCTCTGGCTTGCTCCACCTTTCTCTGGCTTGCTCCTCCTTTCTCTGGCCTGCTCCACCTTTCTCTGGCTTGCTCTACCGTTCTCTGGCTTGCTCCACTGTTCTCTGGCTTGCTCCACTGTTCTCTGGCTTGCTCCACTGTTCTCTGGCTTGCTCCACTGTTCTCTGGCTTGCTCCACTGTTCTCTGGCTTGCTCCACCATTTTCTGGCTTGCTCCACCGTTCTCTGACTTGCTCCACCGTTCTCTGGCTTGCTCCACTGTTCTCTGGCTTGCTCCACCGTTCTTTGGCTTATTCAACATTTCACTGGCTTGCTCCATCTTTCTCTGGCTTGCTCAACCTCTCCCCTGCTTGCTCAACCGTTCTCTGCCTTGCTCCACTATTCTCTGGCTTGCTCCACCATTCTGTGACTTCCTCCACCAATCTTTGGCTTCCTCCACCTTTCTCTGGCTTGCTCTAATGTGCTCTGGCTTGCTCCACCATTATCTGGTTTGCTCCACCATTCTCTGGCTTGCTCCACCATTCTCTGGATTGCTTAGCATTCTCTGGCTTGCTGTTGTGTTCTCCGGCTTGCTCCTCCGTTCTCTGGCTTGCTCCACCATTTTCTTGTTTGGTCCACCTTTCACCAGGTTGCTCCACCTTTCTCTGGCTTGCTCCACCTTTCTCCGGATTGCTCCAGCGTTCTTTGCCTTGCTCCACCATTCTCTGGCTTTCTCCACTGTTCTGTGACTTGCTCCACCGATCTCTGGCTTTCTCCACCTTTCTCTGGCTTGATCCACAGTGATTTGGCTAACTCTACCGTCCTCTGGCTTGCTCCACTGTTCTCTTGCTTGCTCCTCCATTCTCTGGATTGCTCCACCGTTATCTGGCTTGCTCCACCGTTATCTGGCTTGCTCCACTGTTCTCTGGCTTGCTGCACCATTCTCTGGCTTGCTCCACCTTTCTCTAGCTTGCTCCACTGTTCTCTGGCTTGCTCCACCGTTCTCTGTCTTTCTCCACCATTCTGTGACTTGCTCCACCGTTCTCTGGCTTGCTACACCGTTCTCTGGCTTATTCCACCTTTCACTGGCTTGCTCCATCTTTCTCTTGCTTGCTCCACCTCTCTCCGGCTTGCTCCACCGTTCTCTGCCTTGCTCCACCGTTCTCGGGCTTGCTGCAGCATTCTGTGACTTGCTCCACCGATCTCTTGCTTGCTCCACCTTTCTCTGGCTTGCTCCATCTTTCTCTTGCTTGCTCCACCTCTCTCCGGCTTGCTCCACCGTTCTCTGCCTTGCTCCACCGTTCTCGGGCTTGCTGCAGCATTCTGTGACTTGCTCCACCGATCTCTGGCTTGCTCCACCTTTCTCTGGCTTGCTCCACCGTTCTCTGGCTTTCTCAACCATTCTCTGACTTGCTCCATCATTCTCTGGCTTTCTCCACCATTCTCTGGAGTGCTTACCGTTCTCTAGCTTGCTCCACCGTTCTCTGGCTTGCTCCACCTTTCTCTGGCTTGCTCCACCGTTCTCTGGCTTTCTCAACCATTCTCTGACTTGCTCCATCATTCTCTGGCTTTCTCCACCATTCTCTGGAGTGCTTACCGTTCTCTAGCTTGCTGCAGTGTTCTCCAGCTTGCTCCACCGTTCTCTGGCTTGCTCCACTGTTTTATTGTTTGCTTCACCTTTCCCCTGGTTGCTCTACCTTTCTCTGGCTTGCTCCACCTTTCTCCGGATTTCTCCACAGTTCTCTGCCCTGCTCCACCATTCTATGGCTTGCTCCACTGTTCTGTGACTTGCTCCACCAGTCTCTGGATTTCTCCACCTTTCTCTGGCTTGCTCCAGCGTTGTTTGGCTGAATTCACTGTCCTCTAGCTTGCTCCTTTGTTCCCTTCCTTGCTCCACCATTCTCTGGATTGCTCCACCGTTTTCTGGCTTCCTCATCTTTTCTGTGGCTTGCTCCACCGTTCTCTGGCTTGCTGCACCGTTCTCTGGCTTGCTCCACCTTTCTGTGGCTTGCTCCATTGTTCTCTGGCTTGCTCCAACGTTCTCTGGCTTATTCAACCTTTCACTGGCTTGCTCCATCTTTCTCTGGATTGCTCCACCTTTCTCCGGCTTGCTCCACCGTTCTCTGCCTTGCTCCACCATTCTCTGGCTTATTCCACCTTTCACCGGGTTGCTCTACCTTCCTCTTGCTTACTCCACCCTTCTCCGGATTTCCCCACCGTTCTCTGCCTTGTTGCACCATTCTGTGGCTTGCTCCATCGTTCTGTGATTTGCTCCACCAATCTCTGGCTAACTCTACCGTCCTCTGGCTTGCTCCACTGTTCTCTTGCTTGCTCCACCATTCTCTGCATTGCTCTATCGTTATCTGGCTTGCTCTTCCGTTCTCTGGCTTGCTCAACCGTTCTCTGGCTTGCTGCAACGTTCTCTGGCTTGCTCCACCTTTCTCTGGATTGCTCCACCTTTCTCTGGCTTGCTCCACATTTCTATGGTTTGATCCACCATTCTTTGGCTTGCTCCACCGTTCTTTGGCTTGCTCCACCTTTCTCTAGTTTGCTCTACCTCTCTCTGGCTTGCTCCACCTTTCTCTGGCTTGAACAACTGTTCTCTGGCTTGCTCCGCTGTTCTCTGGTTTGCTCCACCGTGCTCTGGCTTGCTTCACCGTTATCTAGCTTGCTCCACCGTTCTCTAGCTTGCTCCACAGTTCTCTGGCTTGCTCCACCATTCTCTGGCTTGCTCCAAAGATCTCTTGCTTACTCCACTGTTCTCTGGCTTGCTCCACTTTTCTCTGGCTTGCTCCACCTTTCTCTGGCTTGCTCCACCATTCTCCGACATGCTCTACTGTTATTTGGCTTGCTCCACCTTTCTCTGGCTTGCTTCACCTCTCTCTGCCATGCCCCACCGTTCTCCGGCTTACTCCACCAGTCTCTAGCTTGCTCCACCGTTCTCTGGCTTGCTGCAGCTTTCTCACGCTTGCTTCTCCTTTCTCTGGCTTTCTCCATCGTTCTCTGGCTTGCTCCACCATTCTCTGACTTGCTCCACCGTTCTGTGGCTTGCTCCACCGTTCTCTGGCTTGCTCCACTGTTCTCTGACGTGTTCCACCTCTCACTGGCTCGCTCCATCTTTCTCTGGCTTGCTCCACCTTTCTCCGGCTTGCTCCACCGTTCTCTGCCTTTCTCCACCATTCTCTGGCTTGCTCCATATTTCTCTGCCTTGCTCCACTGTTGTCTGGCTTGCTCCACCGTTCTTTGCCTTGCTCCACCGTTCTCTGCATTGCTCCACCATTCTGAGACTTGCTTCACCATTCTCTGGCTTGGTCCTTTTTTCTCGGGCTTGCTCCACCTTTCTCTGTCTTGCTCCACCATTCTTTGGCTTGCTCCACCGTTCTCTGGCTGGATCTACCATGCTCTGGATTGCTTACCGTTCTCTGGCTTGCTGCAGTGTTCTCTAGCTTGCTCCACTGTTCTCTGGCTTGCTACACCGTTCTCTGGCTTGCTCTACCTTTCTCTGGCTTGCTCCAAGTTTCTCTGGCTTGCTCCACCTTTCTCTGGCTTGCTCCACCGTTCTCTGGCTTGTTCCATCATTCTCTGGCTTACCTCACCTTTCTCTTACTTACTCAACGTTTCTCTAACTTGCTCCATCATTCTCTGGCATGCTCCATCGTTGTTTGGATTGCTGCACCGTTCTCTGGCTTGCTCCACCGTGCTCTGGCTTGCTTCACTCTTCTCTGGCTTGCTCCACCGTTCTCAGCCTTGCTCCACTGTTCTCTGGCTTGCTCCACCGTTCTCTGCCTTGCTCCACCACTCTCTAGCTTGCTCCACCGCTCTTTGGATTACTCCACTGTTCTCTGGCTTGTTTCACTTTTCTCTGGCTTGCTCCACCTTTCTGTGGCTTGCTCCACCTTTCTCTGGCTTGCTCCACTATTCTATGGCTTGCCCCACCTTTCTGTGGCTTGATCCACCTTTCTTTGGCTTGGTCCACCTTTCTCTGGCTTGCTCCACCTTTCTTTGTCTTGCTCCATCTTTCTCTGGCTTGCTTGATCTTTCTCTGGCTTGCTCCACCTTTCTGTGGCTTGATCCACCTTTCTTTGGCTTGGTCCACCTTTCTCTGGCTTGCTCCACCTTTCT
Organism: Penium margaritaceum; assembly: GCA_023375785.1. Lineage (NCBI taxonomy): Eukaryota > Viridiplantae > Streptophyta > Zygnematophyceae > Desmidiales > Peniaceae > Penium > Penium margaritaceum. The sequence continues at coordinate 285,978 of SZWC01000681.1, read as the reverse complement.
TTGTCTTGCTCCATCTTTCTCTGGCTTGCTTGATCTTTCTCTGGCTTGCTCAGTTTTTCCCTGGCTTGCTCCACTGTTTTCTGGTTTGCTCCACTGTTCTCTTGCTTGCTCCACCTTTTTCTGGCTTGCTCCACCTTTCTTTGGCATGCACCAACTTTTTGAGGCTTACTCCACCTTTCTCTTGCTTCCTCCACCTTTGTCTGGCTTGCTCGACCTTTCTCTGGCTTGCTCCACCGTTCCCTGTCTTGCTCCACTGTTCTCTTACTTGATCCACCTTTCTCTGGCTTGCTCCACCTCCTTCTGGCGTGCTCCACATTTCTGTGGCTTGCTCCACCTTTCTCTAGCTTGCCTCACCTTTCTCTGGCTTGCATCAACTTTCTCTGGCTTGCTCCACTGTTCCCTGGATTGCTCCACCTTCCTGTTGCTTGCTCCACCTTTCTCTGGCTTGCTGCACATTTCCCTGGCTTTCTCCACCGTTCTCTGGCTTGCTCCACCGTTCTCTGGCTTGCTCCACCATTCTCTGGCTTGCTCCACTGTTCTCTGGCCTGTTCCACATCTCACTGGCTTGCTCATTTTTTCTCTGGCTTGCTCCAGCTTTCTCCGGCTTGCTCCACCGTTCTCTGCCTTGCTCCATTGTTTTCTGGCTTGCTCCACCATTCTCTGCCTTGCTCCACTGTTCTCTGGCTTGCTCCACCGTTCTTTGCCTTGCTCCACCGTTCTCTGCATTGCTCCACCATTCTGTGACTTGCTCCACCGATCTCTGGCTTGCTCCTTCTTTCTCTGGCTTGCTCCACCGTTCTCTGGCTTGCTCCTCCTTTCTCTGGCTTGCTCCACCGTTCTCTGGCTTGCTCCTCCTTTCTCTGGCTTGCTCCACCGTTCTCTGGCTTGCTCCACTGTTCTCTGGCTTGCTCCACCGTTCTTTGCCTTGCTCCACCGTTCTCTGCATTGCTCCACCATTCTGTGACTTGCTCCACCGATCTCTGGCTTGCTCCTTCTTTCTCTGGCTTGCTCCACCGTTCTCTGGCTTGCTCAACCATTCTTTGGCTTGCTCCACTGTTCTCTGACTTGCTCCACCATTCTTTGGCTTGCTCCACCATTCTCTGGCTTGCTCCACCATTTTCTGGATTGCTTACCGTTCTCTCGCTTACTGCAGTGTTCTCTGGCTTGCTCCACCGTTCTCTGGCTTGCTACACCATTCTCTGCCTTGCTCTACCTTTCTCTGGCTTGCTTCACCTTTCTCTGGCTTGCTCCACCTTTCTCTGGCTTGCTCCACTGTTCCCTGGCTTGCTCCACACTCCTGTGGCTTGCTCCACCTTTCTCTGGCTTGCTCCATATTTCCCTGGCTTTCTCCACCGTTCTCTGGCTTGCTCCACCGTACTCTCGCTTACTTCACCTTTCTCTCGCTTGCTCCACCTTTCTCTGGCTTGCTTTACCATTCGCTGGCTTGATCCAAAGTTATCTTGCTTGCCCCACCGTTCGCCGGCTTGCTCAACCGTTCCCTGGCTTGCTCCACCTTTCTCTGGCTTGCTCTACCTTGCTCTAGCTTGCTCAATCTTTCTCTAGCTTGCTTCACCCTTGTCTGGCTTGCTCCACTGTTCTCTGGCTTGCTCCACCCTTGTCTGGCTTGCTCCACCATTCTCTGGCTTGCTCCACCTTTTTTTGGCTTGCTCTACCTTTCTCTGGATTGCTCCACCTTTCTCTGGCTTGCTCCAGCTCTCTCTGGCTTGCTCCACCATTCTCTGGCTTGCTCCACCATTCTTTGGATTGCTCCACCGTTCTCTGGATTGCTCCACCGTTCTCTGGCTTACTCCACTGTTCTCTGGCTTGCTCCACCTTTCACTGTCCTGCTCCACCTTTCTCTGGCTTGCTCCACCTTTCTCCGGCTTGCTCCACTGTTTTCTGCCTTGCTCCACATTTCTCTGGCTTGATCCACCGTTCTCTGGCTTGCTCCACCATTCTATGGCTTGCTCCATTGCTCTCTGGCTTGCACCACCATTCTCTAGATTGCTCCACTGTTCTCTGGCTTGCTCCATTGTTCTTAGGCGTGCTCCACCGTTTTCTGGCTTGCTCCACTGTTATCTGGCTTGCTCCACATTTCTCTGGCTTGCTCCACCTTTCTCTGGCTTGCTCCACCTTTCTCTGGCTTGCTCCACTGTTCTCTGGCTTGCTCCAACTTTCTGTTGCCTTTTCCACCGTTTTCTTGATTGCTCCAGCATGTTATGGCTAACTCCACCGTTCTTTGCCTTGTGCCACTGTTCTTTGGCTCGCTCAACCGTTCTCTGGCTTGCTCCCACATTCTATGGCTTGCTCCACCATTCTCTGGCTTGCTCCACCATTCCCTGGCTTGCTCAACCGTTCTCTGGCTTGCTCTCCACCTTTCTCTGGTGTTCCCCACCGTTCTCTTGATTGCTCCACCCATCTCTAGCTTGCTCCACCATTCTGTTGTTTGCTCCATCTTTCTCTGACTTGCTCCTCCTTTCTGTGGCTTGCTCCACCGTTTTCTTGCCTGCTCCATCGTTATCTGACTTGCTCCACTGTTCTCTAGCTTGCTCCACCGTTCTCTTGCTTGCTGCACCTTTCTCTGGCTTGCTCCACTACTCTCTGGCTTACCCTACTGTTCTCTGGCTTGCTCCACCATTCTCTGGCTTGCTCCACCTTTCGCTGTCTTGCTCGACCTTTCTGTGGCTTTCTCCACATTTCTCTGGCTTGCTCCACCGTTCTCAGACTTGCTCTACCTTTCTCTGGTTTGTTCCACCTTTCTCTTGCCTACTCCACCTTTCTTTGGCTTGCTCCACCTTTCTCTGGCTTACTCCAAGTTTCTCTGGCTTGCTCCACCTTTCCCTGTCTTACTCTGCCGTTCTCTTGCTTTCTCAACTGTTCTCTGGCTTGCTCCATGTTTCTGTGGCTTGCTCAACCATTACCTGGCTTGCTCCACCTTTCTCTGGCTAGCTCCACCTTTCACTAGCTTGCTCCACCTTTGTCTAGCTTGCTCCTTTGTCTGGCTTGCTCCACTGTTCTCTGGCTTGCTCCACCGTTGTCTGGCTTGCTCCTCCATTCTCTGGCTTGCTCCACCTTTTTTTGGCTTGCTCTACCTTTCTCTGGCTTCCTCCACCTTTCTCTGGCTTGCTCCACGTTTCTCTGGCTTGGTCCACCGTTCTCTGTCTTGCTCCACCATTCTCTGGCAATCTCCACCGTTCTTTGGCTTGCTCCATCGTTCTCTGGCTTAATCCACTGTTCTCTGGCTTGCTCCACCTTTCACTGTCCTGCTCCACCTTTCTCTGGCTTGCACCACCTTTCTCCGGCTTGCTCCACCGTTTTCTGCCTTGCTCCACCTTTCTCTGCCTTGCTCCACCGTTCTCTGGCTTGCTCCACCATTCCCTGGTTTGCTCCATTGTTCTCTAGCTTGCACCACCATTCTCTAGATTGCTCCACCGTTCTCTAGCTTGCTCCATCGTTCTCTGGCTTGCTCCACCGTTCTCTGGCTTGCTCCACCATTATCTGGCTTGCTCCACCTTTCTCTGGCTTGCTCCACCTTTCTCTGGTTTGCTCCACCTTTCTTTGGCTTGCTCCACCGTTCTCTGGCTTGCTCCAACGTTCTTTAGCTTGCTCCACCTTTCTCTGGCTTGCTCCAACTTTCTCTCGCTTACTCCACCGTTATCGTGATTGCTCCACCGTTTTATGGCTTGCTCCACCGTTCTTTGCCTTGCTCTACTGTTCTTTGGCTTTCTCCATCGTTGTGTGGCTTGCTCCCACATTCTATGGCTTGCTCCACCATTCTCTGGATTGCTCCACCGTTCCCTGGCTTGCTGCACCATTCTCTGGCTTGCTCCACTGTTTTTTGGCTTGCTCCACCTTTCTCTGGCTTTCTCCACCGTTCTCTTGATTGCTCCACCTGTCTCTTGCTTGCTCCACCATTCTCTTGTTTGCTCCATCTTTCTCTGACTTGCTCCTCCTTTCTGTGGCTTGCTTCACCGTTCTTTGGCCTGCTCCATCGTTATCTGACTTGCTCCAGCGTTCTCAAGCTTGCTCCACCGTTCTCTGGCTTGCTCCACCTTTCTCTGGCTTGCTCCACTGCTCTCTGGCTTGCCCCACTGTTCTCTGGCTTGCTCCACCATTCTCTGGCTTGCTCCACCTTTCGCTGGCTTGCTCCACCTTTCTGTGGCTTGCTCCACATTTCTTTGGCTTGCTCCACCGTTCTCAGACTTGCTCCACCTTTCTCTGGCTTGTTCCACCTTTCTCTTGCTTACTCCACCTTTCTTTGGTTTGCTCCACCTTCCTCTGGCGTACTCCATCTTTCTCTGGCTTGCTCCACCTTTCCCTGTCTTACTCTGCCGTTATCTTGCTTGCTCAACTGTTCTCTGGCTTGCTCCATGTTTCTCTGGCTTGCTCCACCTTTCTCTGGCTTGCTCCACTGTTCTCTGGCCCGTCCACTTTTCTCTGGATTGCTCCACCTTTCTTTGGCTTGCTTCACCTTTCTCTGGCTTGCTCTACCATTCTCTGGCTTGATCCACCCGTCTCTGGCTTGCTCTGCTGTTCTCTAGCTTGCTCCACCTTTCACTGGCTTGCTTTTTTTTTCTTTGGCTTGCGCCACCGTTCCCTGGCTTGCTCCACCGGTCTCTGACTTGCTCCACCGTTTTCTGGCTTTCTCCACCGTTCTCTAGCTTGCTCCACCTTCCCCTGCTGGCTCCACCTTTCTTTGGCTTGCTCCACCTACCCCTGGCTTGCTCTCACCTTTGTCTGCCTTGCTCCATCTTTCTCTGGCTTGCTCCAACTTTCTCTGGCTTGCTCTTCCTTTCTCTGGCTTTCTCCACCCTTCTTTGGCTTGTTCCACGTTTCTCTGGCTTGCTCCACCTTTCTCTGGCTTGCTTCACCTTTCCCTGGCTTGCTCCACCATTGCTTTGGCTTGCTCCACCAGTCTCTGGCTTGCACCATCTTTCTCTGGCTTGCTCCACCTTTCTCTGGCTTGCTCCACCTTTCCTTGGCTTGCTCCACCTTTCTCTGGCTTGCTCCGCCTTTCTCTGGCTTGCTCCACCTCTCTCTCGCTTGCTCCACCTTTCTCTGGCTTGCTCCACCTTTCTCTCTCTTGCTCCACCTTTCTCTGGCTTGCTCCACCTTTCTCTGGCTTGCTTCACCTTTCCCTGGCTTGCTCCACCATTGCTTTGGCTTGCTCCACCAGTCTCTGGCTTGCACCATCTTTCTCTGGCTTGCTCCACCTTTCTCTGGCTTGCTCCACCTTTCCTTGGCTTGCTCCACCTTTCTCTGGCTTGCTCCGCCTTTCTCTGGCTTGCTCCACCTCTCTCTCTCTTGCTCCACCGTTCTCTGGCTTGCTCCACCTTTCTCTGGCTTGCTCTACGTTTCTCTCGCTTGCTCCACCTTTCTTTGGCTTGCTCCATTTTTCTCTGGATTGCTCCACCTTTCACTGGCTTGCTCCACCTTTCCCTGGCTTGCTCCACCGCTCTCTGGCTTGCTTCAACATTCTCTGGCTTGCTCCATCTTCCTCTGGCCTGCTCCACCTTTCTCTGGCTTGCTCCACTTTTCGCTGGCTTGCTCCACCTTTCTCTGGCTTGCTCCACCTTTCTCTGGCTTGTTTTACCTTTCTCTGGCTTGCTCCACCGTTCCATGGCTTGCTCCACCGTTCTCTGGCTTGCTCCACCTTTCTCTGGCTTGTGCCACCTTCCTCTGGCTTGCTCCACCTTTCGCTGGATTGCGCAACATTTCTCTGGCTTGCTCAACCTTGCTCTGGCTTACTCCACCTTTCACTGGCTTGCTCCACCTTTCTCTGGCTTGCTCCACCTTTCTCTAGTTTACTCCACCATTCCTTGGCTTGCTCTACCGTTCTCTGGCTTGCTCTACCTTTCTTTGGATCGCTCCACCTTTCCCTGGCTTGCTCCACTGTTCTCTGGCTTGCTCCACCGTTCTCTGGCTTGCTCCACCCTTTCTCTGGCTTGCTCCACCTTTCTCTGGCATGCTCCACCGTTCCCTGGCTTTCTCCACCGTTCTCTTGCTTACTCCACAGTTCTCTGGCTTGCTTAACCGTTCCTTGGCTTGCTCAACCTTTCTCTGGCTTGCTCCATGTTTCTACGGCTTCCTTTACTTTTCTTTTGCTTGCCCCACTGTCCTCTGGCTTCCTCTACCGTTGTTTGGCTTGCTCCATCGTTCTCTGGCTTGCTCCACCTTTTTCTGGGTTGCTCCAGCTTTCTCTGTCTTGTTCCACCCGTTTCTGGCTTGCTCCATTATTCTCTGGCTTGCTCCACCATTCTCTGGCTTTCTCCACCGTTCTCTGACTTGCTCCACCGTTCTCTGGCGTGCTCCACCATTCTCTGGCTTTCTCTACCATTTTCTTGTTTGCGTCACCTTTCACTGGGTTGTTCCACCCTTCTCTGGCTCCCTTCACTGTTCTCTGCCTTGTTCCACCATTCTGTGGCTTGCTCCACTGTTCTGTGACCTGCTCCACCGATCGCTGGCTTTCTCGACCTTTCTCTGGCTTGTTCTTCCGTTACTTGGGTAACTCCACCGTACTCTGGCTTGCTCTAATGTTCTCTTGATTGCTCCACCATTCTCTGGATTGCTCCACCGTTGTCTGGTTTGCTCCACCATTCTCTGGCTTGCTCCACCATTCTCTGGCTTGCTACACCGTTCTCTGGCTTGCTCCACCTTTCTCTGGCTTGCTCCAACTTTCTCTGGCTTGCTCAACCTTTCTATGGTTTGATCTACCATTCTCTGCCTTACTCCACCCTTCGTTCGCTTGCTCCACCTTTCTCTATTTTTCTCCACCTCTCTCTGGCTTGCTCCACCGTTCTCTGGCTTGATCCACTGTTGTATAGCTTGCTCCACCATTCTTTGGCTGCTCAACCGTGCTCTGACTTGCTCCACCATTCTCTAGCTTGCTCCACCGTTCTCTTGCGTGCTCCACTGTTCCCTGGCTTTCTCTACCGTTCTCTGGCTCGCTCTACAGTTCTCTGGTTTGCTCTACTGTTCTCCGGCTTGCTCCACTTTTCTCTGGCTTGCTTCACCTTTCTCTGGCTCGCTCCACCGTTCTCTAACTTGCTCCACTTTTCTTTGTCTTGCTCCACCTTTTTCTGGCTTGCTCCACCTCTCTCTGGAATGCCCCACCATTCTCTGGCTTGCTCCATTCGTCTCTGGCTTGCCCTACTGTTCTCTGGCTTGCTCCACCTTTCTCTGGCTTGCTCCTCCTTTCTCTTGTTGCTCCACTGTTCTCTGGCTTGCTCCACCGTTCTCTGACTTGCTCCACCGTTCTCTGGCTTGCTCCACCGTTCTCTAGATTGCTCCACTGTTCTTTGTCTTATTCCACCTTTCACTGGATTGCTCCATCTTTATCTGGCTTGCTCCACCTTTCTCCGGCTTGCTCCATCGCTCTCTGCCTTTCTCCACCGTTCTCTGGATTGCTCCACCATTATGTGACTTGCTCCACCGATCTCTGGCTTGCTCCACCTTCGTCTGGCTTGCTCCACCGTTCTCTGGCTTGCTACACCATTCGCTGGTTTGCGCCACTGTTCTCTGGCTTGCTCCACCATTCTCTGGATTGCTTAGTGTTCTTTGGCTTGCTGCAGTGTTCTCCAGCTTGCTCCACCATTCTCTGGCTTGCTCCACCATTTTCTTGTTTGCTTCACCTTTCACCGGGTTACTCCACCTTTCTCTGGCTTGCTCCACCTTTCTCCAGGTTGCTCCACCGTTCTCTGCCTTGCTCCACCATTCTGTGGCTTGCTCCACCATTCTGTGACTTGCTCCACCGATCCCTGGCTTTCTCCACCTTTCTCTGGCTTGATCCACTGTTATTTGGCTAACTCCACCGTCCTCTGGATTGCTCCACTATTCTCTTGCTTACTCTACCATTATCTGGATTGCTGCACCGTTATCTGGCCTGCTCCACCGTTCTCTGGCTTGCTCCACCGTTCTCTTGCTTATTCCGCCTTTCACTGGCTTGCTCCATCTTTCTTTGGCTTGCTCCACCTTTCTCCGGCTTGCTCCACCGTTCTCTGCCTTGGTCCATCATTCTCTGGCTTGCTCCAACATTCTGTGACTTGCTCCACCAATCTCTGGCTTGCTCCACCTTTCTCTGGCTTGCTCCACCGTTCTCTGGCTTGCTCCACCATTCTCTTGCTTGATCCACAATTCTCTGGCTTGCTCCACCATTCTCTGGAATGCTTTCCGTTCTTTGGCTTTCTGCAGTGGTCTCCAGCTTGCTCCACCGTTCTCTGGCTTGCTTTACCGTTTTCGTGTTTGCTTCACCTTTAACCGGGTTTCACCATCTTTCTCTGGCTTGCTCCACCTTTCTCCGGATTTCTCCACCGTTCTCTGCCTTGCTCCACCATTCTGTTGCTTGTTCCACCATTCTGTAACTTACTCCACTGATCTCTGGCTTTCTCCACCTTTCTCTCGCTTGCTCCACCGTTCTTTGGCTAACTTCACCGTCCTCTGGCTTGCTCCACTGTTCTGGTGCTTGCTCCACCATTCTCAGGGTTTCTCCACTGTTATCTGGCTTCCTCCGCCGTTCTCTGTCTTGCTCCACCGTTCTCTGGCTTGCTGCACCGTTCTCTGGCTTGCTCCACCTTTCTCTGGCTTGCTCTACCGTTCTCTGGCTTGCTCCACAGTCTCTGACTTGCTCCACCATTCTCTGGCTTGCTCCACCGTTCTCTGGCTAGTTCCACCGGTCTCTGGCTTATTGCACGCTTCACTCTACCTTTCCTTGGTTTGATCCACCATTCTCTGGCTTTCTCCACCGTTTATTGGCTTGCTCCACCTTTCTCTAGTTTGCTCCACCTCTCTCTGGCTTGCTCCACCGTTCTCTGGCTTGATCCATTGTTGTATGGCTTGCTCCACCATTCTCTGGCTTTGTCCGCTGTGCTTTGGCTTGCTCCACCGTTCTCTAGCTTGCTCCACCGTTCTCTAGCTTGCTCCACCGTTCTCTAGCTTTCTCCACTGTTCTCTGGCTTGCTCCACCGTTCTCTGGCTTGCTCCACAGTTCTCTGGCTTGCACCACTGTTCTCTGGCTTGCTCCACTTTTCCCTGGCTTGCTCCACAGTTCTCTGGCTTGCACCACTGTTCTCTGGCTTGCTCCACTGTTCTCTGGCTTGCTCCACCGTTCTCTAGCTTTCTCCACTGTTCTCTGGCTTGCTCCACCGTTCTCTGGCTTGCTCCACAGTTCTCTGGCTTGCACCACTGTTCTCTGGCTTGCTCCACTTTTCCCTGGCTTGCTCCACAGTTCTCTGGCGTCCTCCACCGTTATCTTGCTTGCTGGACCGTTCTCTGGGTTGCTCAACTGTTACCTGGCTTGCTCCACCTTTCTCTGGCTTGCTCCACCTTTCTCTTGCTTGCCTCACCTTTCTCTGACTTGCTCCACTGTTTGCTGGCTTGCTCCACCGTTTTCTGACTTGCTCCACCGTTCTCTGGCTTGCTCCACCTCTCCTTGGATTGCTCCACCATTCTCTGGCTTGCTCCGCCATTCTCGGGCTTGCTCCACCTTTCTCTTTATTGCTCCAACTTTCTCTTGCTTGCTCCACCTTTCTCTGGCTTGCTCCACCATTCTGTGGCTTGCTCCAATGTTCTCTGGCTTGCTACACCGTTTTCTGGCTTGCTCGACAATTATCTGGCTGGCTCCACCATTCTATGGCTTGCTGCACCGTTCTCTGGCTTGCTCCACCTTTCACTGGCTTGCTCCACCTTTCTCTGGCTTGCTCCACCTTGCTCCGGCTTGCTCCTGTTGGAAAATGCATATCGTCCTCACCAGCCGACCAATCACAGATCCAACGGCCCGATTGGAACGATCACATCTTCATTTGACTACCCTCCTAGTTTGAGGATTATCCGATGACTGGATTCACAGCAATGGCCAAAAGAAGCAAAGTTACATAGATTATGCCACTACCTGGAGAATTGGCATAGTCTGTGTCAGGTGGGCTTGTGACAACGGACTGCCGAGAATCGGAGCGAGCGCTCCTCTTGGCATCATGCTGATGTGGCAGAGCTGGCGCAAGCGCCAAGAACTTCGGGCCATCCGGCGTGATTTCTGGAATGGACACAGTCGGCGGCGATCGTCAGCTGACGGGATCGGCTGGCAGATTGATCGACAGGTTGAGCAACCGATCGACGGTGACTGGCCTGCAGTCGCAGATCCGGACGCTGTTGATCGTCGATCGCTCAAGGGATTTCCGAGTCCACCGAATGAAGTTCGCTCGACAACTCTCGCTCCTCAGTGGAGTCCGCCCAGTCAGGCGACTCACAACACAAGACACAAAAACTGACGGACACGCACACACACGGTTTTTCAGTAGTCTCATTGCACGGTAGCCCTCAGACTAGTACTTAGGAGAAGGCAAGTTCATTTGTATCTAGCTTCGTATGTAGTACACCAAAACAGGCATGCAGCGTACCGTTGGAAACTGCAGAAGAAGTAGTATCTGCCTGAGGCCTTGTTTAAGGCTCTTGAAGCTCTGAGTGTTTGTTTCATCTGGCCAAGTGAGACGGCCGTGTTTATGATTTGTGTCTCTGAAGTTAATGGAGTTAATGGAGTTTCTGTGAATCTCTCTAACTGTGCAATGTCTGTGTTGATCCAAGTTGACCTCTGAGGCTACTGTAATTTCTTACAGCTCCACCATTTACTGCCTTGCTCCACCGTTCTCTGGCTTGTTCCACCGTTCTGTGGCTTGCTCCACCGATCTCTGGCTTGCTCCACCNGTTGGAAACTGCAGAAGAAGTGCTATCTGCCTGAGGCCTTGTTTAAGGCTCTTGAAGCTCTGAGTGTTTGTTTTATCTGGCCAAGTGAGACGGCCGTGTTTATGATTCGTGTATCTGGAGTTAATGGAGTTAATGGAGTTTCTGTGAATCTCTCTAACTGTGCAATGTCTGTGTTGATCCAAGTTGACCTCTGAGGCTACCGTAATTTCTTACAGCTCCACCATTTACTGCCTTACTCCACCGTTCTCTGGCTTGTTCCACCGTTCTGTGGCTTGCTCCACCAATCTCTGGCTTGCTCCACCTTTCTCTGGCTTCCTCCACAGTTCTCTGGCTTGCTCCACCATTCTCTGGCTTGCTCTACAGTTCTCTGGCTTGCTCCACCATTCTCTGGATTGGTCCACCATTTTCTGGCTTGCTCCAGTGTTCTCTGGCTTGCTTCACCATTTTCTGGCTTTCTGTACCGTTCTCTGGCTTGCTCCACCTTTCTCTGGCTTGCTCCACCCTTCTCTGGCTTGCTCCACCTTTCTCTGGCTTGCTCCACCGTTCTCTGGCTTGCTCTACCGTTCTCTGGCTTACTCCACCTTTGTGTGGCCTGCTCCACCTTTCTCCAGATTGCTCCACTATTCTCTGGCTTGCTCCACCGTTGTCTGACTTGCTTCATTGTTCTCTGGCTTGCTCCACCGTTCTCTGGCTTGCTCCACCATTATCTGGCTTGCTGCATCGTTCTTTGGCTTGCTCCACTATTCTTTGGCTTGCTCCACTGTTCTCTAGCTTGCTCCATCTTTCTCTGGCTTGCTCCACCTTTCTATGGATTGCTCCACCGTACTCTTGCTTGCTCAACTTTTCTCTGGCTTGCTCCATCTTTTTTTGGCTTGCTCCACCTTTCTCTGGATTGCTCCAACATTCTCTGGCTTGCTCCACCCGTCTCTGGATTGCTCCACCATTCTCTAGCTTGCTCCACCTTTCTCTGGCTTGCTCCTCCTTTCCGTGGCTTGCTCCACCGTTCCCTGGCTTGATCCACCGTTCTCTGACTTGCTCCACCCTTCTCTCGCTTGCTCGACCGTTCTCTGTCTTCCTCCACCTTCCTCTGCTGGCACCCCCTTTCTTTGGCTTGCTCCACCTTTCCCTGGCTTGCTCCACCTTTCTCTGGCTTGCTCCACTTTTCTCTGGCTTGCTCCAACTTTCTCTTGCTTGCTCCACCGTTATCTGGCTTGCTCCACCTTTGTCTGGCTTGCTCTTCCTTTCTCTGGCTTGCTCCACCTTTCTTTGGCTTGCTGCACCTTTCTCTGGCTTGCTCCACCTTTCTCTGGCTTGCTCCACCTTTTCCTGGCTTGCTCTACTGTTCTCTGGCTTGCTCCACCATTCTCTAGCTTGCTCCACCTTTCTCTGGCTTGCTCCACCTTTATCTGGCTTGCTCCACCTTTCTCTGGCTTGCTCCACCTTTCTCTGGCATGCTCCACATTTCTCTGGTTTGTTCCACCTTTCTCTGGCTTGCTCCACCTTTATCTGGCCTGCTCCACCGTTTCCTGGCTTCCTCCACCTTTCTCTGGCTTGCTCCACTTTTCTTTGGCTTGATCCACCGTCCTCTGGCTTGCTCTACCTTTTTTTGGCTCGCTCCACCTTTTCCTGGCTTGCTCCACTGTTCTCTGACTTGCTCCACCGTTATCTGGCTGTCTCCACCCTTTCTCTGGATTGCTCCACCTTTCTCTGGCTTGCTCCACCGTTCTCTGGCTTGCTCCACCGTTCTCTTGCTTGCTCCACCGTTCTCTGGCTTGCTGAACCGTTCCCTGGCTTGCTCCACCTTTCTCTAGCTTGCTTCATCTTTCTCTGGCTTGCTTCACAGTTATCTGGCTTGCTCAATGGTTCTCTGGCTTGCTCCACCTTTCTTTGGATTTCTCCACCGGTTTGTGGCTTGCTCCATTGCTCTCTGGCTTGCTCCACTGTTCTCTGGCTCTTTCCACGGTTCACTGGGTTGCTCCACCTTTCTCTGGCTTGCTCCACCTTTTTGCGGCTTGCTCCACTGTTCTCTGTCTTGCTCCACCATTATGTGGCTTGCTCCACCGTTCTGTGACTTGCTCCACCGACCTCTGGATTTCTGCACCTTTCTCTGGCTTGCGCCACCGTTCCCTGGCTAACTCCACCATCCTCTGGCTTGCTCCACTATTCTGTTGCTTGCTCCACCCTTCTCTGGATTGCTCCACCGTTCTCTGGCTTGCTCCACCATTCTCTGGCTTGCTCCACCGTTCTCTGGCTTGCTACACCTTTCTATGGTTTGATCCAACATTCTCTGGCTTGCTTTACCGTTCTCTGGCTTGCTCCATCTTTCTGTAGTTTGCTCCATCCATCTCTAGCTTGCTTTACCGTACTCTTGCTTGCTCCACTGTTGTATGGCTTGCTCCACCATTCTCTGGCTTGCTCCACCGTGCTCTGGCTTGCTCCACCGTTCTTTAGCTTGCTCCACCGTTCTCTAGCTTGCTCCACTGTTCTCTGGCTTGCTCCACCATTCTCTGGCTAGCTCCACTGTTCTTTGGCTTGCTCCACTCTTCTTTGGCTTGCTGCACCTTTCTCTGGCTTGCTCCACCTTTCTCTGGATTTCTCCACCGTTCTCTGACATGCTCCAGTTTTCTCTGGCTTGCTCCACCTTTCTCTTGATTACTACACCTCTTTCTGGCATGCCGCACTGTTCTCCGGCTTGCTCCATCCGTCTCTGGCTTGACCCACAGTTCTCTGGCTTGCTCTACCTTTACCTTGCTTGCTCCACCGTTTTCTGGCTTGCTCCACCGTTCTCTGACTTGTTCCACCGATCTCTGGCTTGCTCCACGGTTCTCTGGCTTGCTCCACCGTTCTCTGGCTTGTTCCACCTTTCACTGGCTTGCTCTGTCTTTCTCTGGCTTGCTCCACCTTTATCCGGCTTGCTCCACCGTTCTCTGCCTTGATCCACCGTTCTCTGCCTTGCTCCACCGTTATGTGACTTGCTCCACCGATCTCTGGCTTGCTCCACTGTTCTCTGGCTTGCTCCACCATTCTCTAGATTACTTTCCGTTCTCTGGCTTGCTGCAGTGTTCTCCAGCTTGCTCCACCGTTCTCTGGCTTGCTGCACTGTTCTCTGGCTTGCTCCAACTTTTTCTGGCTTGCTTCACCTTTTTCTGGCTTGCTCCACCTTCTTCTGACTTGCTCCACCATTCTCAAGCTTGTTTCACCATTCTCTGGTTTCCTGACCATTCTCTGGCTTCCTCGACCTTTCTCTAGCTTGCTCCACCGTTCTTTGGCTTTCTCCACCATTGTTTGGCTTGCTCCACCGTTCTGTGGCTTGCTCCACCGTACTCTGGCTTGCTCCACTGTTCTCTTGCTTGCTCCACCATTCTTTGGCTTGCTCCACCGTTCTCTGGCTTTCTCCACCGTTCTCTGCATTCCTCCATCACTGTCTGGCTTGCTCCACCGTTTGTTTACTTGCTCCACTGTTCTCTGGCTTGCCCCTTTGTTCTCTGGATTGCTCCACCTTTCTGTGGCTTGCTCCACATTTCTCTGGCTTGCTCTACCGTTCTATGGCTTGCTCCACCTTTCTCAGGCCTGCTCCACCGTTCTCTAGCTTGCTCCACCTTTCCCTGGCTTGGTCCACCTTTCTCTGGCTTGCTCCTCCTTTCATTGGCTTGCTCAATCTTTCTCTGGCTTGCTCCAACTTTCTCTGCCTTGCTCCATCTTTGCATGTCTTGCTCCACCGTTCTCTGGCTTGCTCCACAGTTATCTTACTTGCTCCACCTTTCTCTGGCTTGCTCCACCTTTTTTTGGCATGTTCCACCTTTTTGAGGCTTACTCCACTTTTCTCTAGCTTGCTCCACATTTCTCCGGCTTGCTCCACCTTTCTCTGGCTTGCTCCACCGTTTCCTGGCTTGCTCCACCGTTCTCTGACTTGCTCCACCTTTCTCTTGCCTGCTCCACCTTTCTCTGGCTTGCTCTACCTTTCTCTGGCTTGCTCCATCTTTCTCTGGCTTGCTCCACCTTTCTTTGGATTTCTCCACCTTTCTCTGGGTTGCTCCACCATTCTCTGGCTTGCTCCACCGTTCTCTGGCTTGCTCCACCTTTCTCTGGCTTGCTCCATTGTTCTCTGGCTTGCTCCACCATTCTCTGGCTTGCTCAACCATTCTGTGGCTTGTTCCACCGTTCTCTGGCTTGCTCCACTGTTCTCTGGCTTGGTCCACCGTTCTCTTGCTTGCTCCACCTTTCTATGGTTTGCTCTGCCTTTCTATGGCTTGCTCCATTGTTCTGTGGCTTGCTCCACCTTTCTCTGGCTTGCTCCACCTTCCCCTGACTTGCTCCACTTTCCTCTGGCTTGCTCCTCCTTTCTCTGGCCTGCTCCACCTTTCTTTGGCTTGCTCCACCTTTATTTGACTTGCTGTACCATACTCTGGCTTGCTCCACCGTTCTCTGGCTTGCTCCACCGTTCTGTATCTTGCTCCACAATTCTATGGCTTGGTCCACCTTTCTCTGGTTTGCTCCACCTTTCTTTGGTTTGCTCCATCTTTCTCTGGCTTGCTCCACCTTTCTTTGGCTTGCTCCATCTTTCCCTGGCTTACTCCACCGTTCTTTGGCTTTTTCCACTGTTGTCTTGCTTGCACCACCTTTCTATCACTTGCTCCATTTTTCTTTGGCATGCTCCATCTTTTTGTGGCGTAATCCACCTTTCTCTGGCTTGCTCCACCTTTCTCTGGTTTGCTCCACTATTCTCTGGCTTGCTCCACCTTTCTATGGCTTGCTCCACCTTTGTATGGCTGACTCCACCATTCTCTGGCTTGCTCCTTTTTTTTCTGGCTTGCTCCACCATTCTTTGGCTTGCTCCACCTTTCTCTGGCTTTCCCCACCGTTCTCTGGCTTGCTCCACCCGTCTCTAGCTTGCTCCACCGTTCTCTGCCTTGCTCCATCTTTCTCTGACTTGCTTCTCCTTTCTCTGGCTTTCTCCACCGTTCTCTGGCTTGCTCCACCATTCTCTGACTTGCTCCACCGTTCTCTGGCTTGCTCCACTGTTCTCTGACTTGCTCCACCGTTCTCTAGCTTGCTCCACCATTCTCTGGCTTGGTCCACCGTTCTCTGACTTGCTTCACCTTCCTCTGGCTTGCTCCACCTTTCTCTGGCCTGCTCCACCTTTCTTTGGCTTGCTCCACCTTTCTCTGGCTTTCTCCACCGTTCTCTGGCTTGCTCCACCATTCTCTGACTTGCTCCACCGTTCTCTGGCTTGCTCCACTGTTCTCTGACTTGCTCCACCGTTCTCTAGCTTGCTCCACCATTCTCTGGCTTGGTCCACCGTTCTCTGACTTGCTTCACCTTCCTCTGGCTTACTCCACCTTTTTCTGGCCTGCTCCACCTTTCTCTAGCCTGCTCCACCTTTGTCAGGCCTACTTTTCTTTTATCTGGCCTGCTCCACCTTTCTATGGCCTGGTCCACCTTTCTTTGGCTTGCTCCACCTTTCTCTGGCTTGTTCCACCTTTTTCTGCTTTGCTCCACCTTTCTCTGGCTTGCTACACCATTCTTTGGCTTGCTCCACCATTCTCTGGTCTGATCCATTGTGCCCTGGCTTGCTCCACCGTTCTCTGGCTTGCTCCACTGTCCTCTGGATTGCCCAACCTTTCTCTGGCTTGCTCCACCTTTCTTTGGCCTGCTCCACCGTTCTCTAGCTTGCTCCACCGTTCTCTGGTTTACTTCACTGTTCTCTGGTTTGCTCCACCATCTTGTGGCTTGCTCTACCATTCTCTGAAGGGCAATGAAGGTGGGCAAGGGAGGGAAGCAGAAGCGGTAGGAAGCGTCGATAAAGGCAGCGGCAGAGGACACCTTTGGAACTGGTTTAGGCTGTAGACAATGAAGGACTTCTGATCGCTGCCGCGGGCGTGTGTTTGAACACAGGCCCTTTGTTCCGGTGATGCTCAATTTCCCGGCTATCAGCAGTTGGTCATTGTGCATGGTAGCCACACCGTGCCACTACGTCTTAAAGAACTTTGTACTTGCTAGTTGATAACTAGTAGTCCCAAGCCATTCTTTCCCCCTCTGACTGTATGTGACTCGTATGAAAAGCTGTCAACATTGACCACACATAGTGAAATTCTTTCGTCATGGCTAGTGACATACGCCCACTTCGATTGGTCATTTTGCATGGTAGCCACACTGTGCCACTACTTATTGAACGTCTTTGTTCTTGCTAGAAGATGCCTAGTATTCCCAAACCATGGTTACCACCTCTTACCATTTGTGTCTTGTATTATGAGTTGTCATCGTTGCCCCATCATAGTGAAATTCTTTGGTCAAGGTCAGTGATACGTGCCTACTTTGGTTGGTCATTGTGCATGATAGCCACATCGTGCCACTACTTATTGAAGGTATTTGTACTGGTTAATCGATTACAAGTATTTCCAAACCATTGTTTCTCTCGCTGACCATTTGTGAGTCGTACTATGTGTTGTCAACATTGACCACACATAGTGAATTCTTTGGTCATAGTCAGTGATAGAATACCTACTTTTGTTGGTCATTGTGCATGGTAACCACACCGTGCCAATACTTTTTGAAGGTCTTTGTTCTTGCTAGTTGATACCTAGTGTTTCCAAACCATTGTTTCCCCCTGAACCATTTTTGACTCGTCTTATGGGTTGTCAATGTTGACTATGCACTATGGAATTCTTTTGTCATGGTCAGTGATATATGCCTACTTTGGTTGGTCATTGTGCATGGTAGAAAACACCGTGCCACTACTTATTAAAGATCCTTGTACTTTCTTCTTGACAACTAGTAATCCCAAACCACTGTTTCGCCCTCTGACCATTTGTGACTCGTATGATGGGTTGTCAACGCTGACCACACATAGTGAAACTCTTTGGTCACGATAAGTGACATATGCCTACTTTGGTTGGTTAGTGTGCATGGTAGCCACACTGTGCCACAACTTAATGAAGATCTTTTTACTTGCTAGTTAATAAATAGTTGTCCCAAACCACTGTTTCCCCCTCTGACCATTTGTGACTCATATTATGGGTTGTAAACGTTGACCACACATAGTGGAACTCTTTGGTCATGATAAGTGACATACACCTAATTTGGTTGGTCATTGTGCATGGTAGCCACACCGTGCCACTACTTGTTGAACGTCATTTTATTTGCTAGACGATACCTAGTACTCCCAAACCATTGTTTCCCCCTCTCTTACCATTTGTGTCTTGTATTATGAGTTGTCAACGTTGAACCATCATAGTGAACTTCTTTGGTCTAGGTCAGTGATACGTGCCTACTTTGGTTGGTCATTGTGCATGGTAGCCACGCCGTGCCATTAAGTGTTGAAGGTCTTTGTACTAGCTAGTGGATAACAAGAATTCCCAAACCATTATTTATCCTGCTAGTTGATACCTGGTGTTCCCAAACCAAAGTTTCCCCCTCTGACCATTTGTGAATGGTATTCTGAGTTGTCAACGTTGACCTCACACAGCGGATTTCTTCGGTCAAAGGCAGTACGTATGCCTACTTTGGTCGTTCATTGTGCATGGTAGCCACACCGTGCTACTAATTATTGAAAGTTGTTGTCCTTGCTAGTTGAAATAAATAATTGGCAACCATTGTTTCCCCCTCTGACCATTTGTGACTCGCGTTATAGGTTGTGAACGTTGACCACCCATATTGAAATTCTTTGGTCATGGTCAGTGACATATGTCTAGTTTGGTTGTTTGGTGTGCATAGAAGCCACACCGTGCCACTACATATAGAAGTTTTATGTCCTTTCTTATTGATACATAGGGTTCTCAACTCATTTTCTCTCCCCTGACCATTTCTGACTGGTGTTATGAGTTATCAATGTTGACCACACATAGTGGACTTCTTTGGTCATAGTCAGTGACGTATGCATCCTTTGGTTGGTCACTGTGCACGTTAGCCACACGGTGCCACTACTTGTTAAAGGTCTTTGTACTTGCTAGTTGTTTACTAGTGTTCCCAACCCATTGTTTCCCCCTCTGACCATTTGTGACTCGTGTTATGAGTTTTCAACGTTGACCACACACTGTGAAACTCTTTTGGTCATGGTTAGTGGCATATGCCTACTTTGTTTTGTCACTGTACATGGTTTCCACACAGTGTCACTACGTTTTTAAGGTCTTTGTGGTTTCTAGTTGATAGCTAATGTTCCCAAACCATTGTTACCCCCTCTGCCTATCTGTGACTCTTGTTGTGAGTTGTCAACATTGACCACATGAAGTGAAACTCTTTGGTCATGGTCAGTGACATATGCATACTTTGGCTGGTCATTGTACATGGTAGCCAAACCTTGCCACTACTCATTGAAGGTCCTTGTGCTTGCTAGTTGATACCTAGTGTTCCAAAACCATTGTTTCCCCCTATGACCATTTGTGACTCGCATTATGAACTTTCAACGTTGATCACACACAGCGGATTTCTTGGTCATAGGCAGTACATATGCCTACTTTGGTCGGTCATTGTGCATGGTAGCCACACCGTGATACTACTTATTGAAGTTTGTTGTCCTTGCTAGCCAAGAAAAAATATTCCCAAACCATTTTTTTCCCCCTCTGACCATTTGTGACTCATGTTATGGGTTGTGAACGTTGACCACCCATATTGAAATTCTTTGGTCATGGTCAGTGACATATGCCTAGTTTGGTTGTTCAGTGTGCATAGAAGCCACACCGTGCCACTACGTGTAGAAGTTCTTTGTCCTTACTAGTCGATACATAGGGTTCTCAAACCATTGTCTCTCCCTCTGACCATTTGTGACTCGTGTTATGAGTTGTCAATGTTCACCACACATAGTGGACTTCTTTGGTCATTGTCAGTGACGTATGCATCCTTTGGTTGGTCAATGTGCACGCTAGCCACACGGTGCCACTACTTGTTAAAGGTCTTTGTACTTGCTAGTTGATAAGTAGTGTTCCCAACCCATGTTTCCCCCTCTGAGCATTTTGAACTTGTGTTATGCGTTTTCAATGTTGACCACACACTGTGATTTTTTTTTGGTCATGGTTACTGGCATATGCCTACTTTTTTTTGTCACTGTACATGGTTGCCAAACCGTGTCACTGCGTTTTGAAGGTCTTTGTGCTTTCTAGTTGATAGCTATTGTTCCGAAACCATTGTTATCCCCTCTGAGTATCTGTGACCCTTGTTGTGAGTTGTCAACGTTGACCGCATGAAGTGAAACTCTTTGGTCATGTTCAGTGACATATGCATACTTTTGTTGGTCACTGTGCATGGTAGCTACACTGTGCCACTACATATTGAAGGTCTACGTACTTACTAGTCGATAACTAGTATTTAAAAACCATTGTTTCCCCCTCTGACTACTTGTGACTCGTGTTTTGAGTTGTCAAAGTTGACCACACATAGTGACATTCTTTAGTCATGGTCAGTGACATATGCCTACTTTGGTTGGTCATTGTACATGGTAACCACACCGTGCCACTACGTATTGAAGGTCCTTGTGCTGTTAGTTGATCCCTGGTGTTCCCAAATCATTATTTCTCCCTCTGACCATTTGTGAATCGTATTATGAGTTGTCAACGTTGACCACACACAGTGGATTTCATTGGTTAAAGGCAATATATATGGCTACTTTGGTTGGTGATTGTGCATGGTAGGCACACTGTGCTACTACTTACAATGGTCCGAGACCATTGTTTTTCCCTCTTTCCATTTCTGACTCGTGTTATGGGTTGTGAACGTTGACCACCCATATTGAAATTCTTTGGTCATGGCCAGTGACATGTGCCTAGATTGGTTGTTCGGTATGCATAGTAGCCACACCTTAACACTACTTATTGAAGTTATTTGTCCTTTCTAGTCGATACATAGGGTTCCCAAACCATTGTCTTCCCCTCAGACCATTTGTGACTCGTGTTACCAGTTGTCAATGTTGACCACACATAGTGGACTTCTTTGGTCATAGTCAGTGACGTATGCAGCCTTTGGTTGGTCACTGTGCACGCTATCCACACCGTGCCACTACTCGTTGAAGGTATTTGTATTTACTAGTTGATAACTAGCGTTCCCAACCCATTTTTTCCCCATCTGATTATTTGTGACTCGTGTTATGAGTTTTCTACGTTGACCACAAACTGTGAATGTTTTTTGGTCATGGTTAGTGACATATGCTTCCTTTGGTTTGTCACTGTACATGGTTACCACGCTGTGTCACTATGTATTGAAGGTCCTTGTGCTTTCTAGTTGATAGCTAGTGTTCCCAAACCATTATTTCCCCCTCTAACTATCTGTGAATCTTGTTGTGAGTTGTCAACGTTGACCACGTTAAGTGAAATTCTTTGGTCATGGTCAGTGACATATGAATTCTTTGGCTGGTCACTGTGCATGGTAGCCACACTGTGCCACTACATATTGAAGGTCTTTGTACATGCTAGTCGATAACTAGTATTCAAAAACCATTGCTTACCCTTCTGACCATTTGTGACTTGTGTTATGAGTTGTAAAAGTTGACCACACATAGTGACATTCTTTGGTCATGGTCAGTGACGCATGCCTACTTTGGCTGGTCATTGTACATGGTAGCCACACTGTGCCACTACTTATTGAAGGTCCTCGTGCTTGCTAGTTGATACCTGGTGTTCCCAAACCATTTCTTCCCGCTCTGACCATTTGTGACTCGTATTATGAGTTGTCAACATTGACCACACAGCACATTTAGTTCGTCAAAGGCATTACATATGCCTACTTTGGTTTGTCATTGTGCATGGTAGCCACACCGTGCTACTACATATTGAAGGTTGTTGTCCTTGCTAGTTGAAAACAAATATTCTGAAACTATTGTTTTCCCCTCTGACAATTTGTGACTCGTGATATGGGTTGTGATCGTTGACCACCCATACCAAAATTCTTTGGTTGTTTGCTGTGCATAACAGCCACACCGTGCCACTATGTATAGAAATGTTTTATCCTTTCTAGTCGATTCATAGGGTTCTCTAACCATTGTCTCTCCCTCTGACCATTTGGGACTCGTGTTATGAGTTGTCAATGTTGACCACAGATAGTGGACTTCTTTGGTCATAGTCAGTGACGTATGCATCCTTTGGTTGGTCACTGTGCACGCTAGCCACACGGTGCCACTACTTGTTAAAGGTCTCTGTACTTACCAGTTGATAACTAGTTTTCCCAAACCATTGTTTCCCCCTCTGACCATTTGTGACTCGCGTTATGAGTTTTCAACGTTGACCACACACAGTGAAATTCTTTTGGTCATGGTTAGTGGCATATGCCTACTTTGTTTTGTCACTGTACATGGTTTCTACACCGTGTCACTACGTTTTGAAGGTCTTTGTGCTTTCTAGTTGATAGCTATTGTAGCCAAACCATTGTTACACCCTCCGACTATCTGTGAATCTTGTTGTGAGTTGTCAACGTTGACCACATGAAGTGAAATTCTTTGGTCATGGTCAGTGACATACCGTACTGGATCTTGCTTTCGTGCAAATTAATCAATTTTATTCGCCCATGCGTCACCTTTTTAATCTCGAAGTCCTTTCGAGTATCACTCTTAACATTCCTATCCAGTTGTTTCAAAATTTGCTCAGCATTTTTCCTGGTTATTATCCATAAGTAGAGATCGACCCTTTGTGTTTCTGCTTCGGATCGACCGTTGGAGCACCTGCCGTGGGCAGCCGTCAGATTGCGCAGCGCAATCTGGCGGCTACAAACATCCATGACTTGAACACTCGAACCTCACAGAGCAAAGTTCGAGGGGCCAAAGCACAAAGTGCGTGCTTGGTCTTAATCAGTGGGCGAAAGGAAAGGCCCACGATTAAATCATTGACAAGAATGGGCGACCACCTCGGTAAATGAAGAATACCATTATTCGGGTGAAAGTAAGAATCGCTAAATGCGGTTTCAAATTGTGAACAAAAGTGAAGGACAGTACGGTATGCATACTTTGGTTGGTCACTGTGCATGGTAGCCACACTGTGCCACTACATATTGAAGGTCTCTGTACTCCCTAGTCGATAACTAGTATTCACAAACCATTGTTTCCCCCTCTGACCATTTATGACTCGTGTTATGAGTTGTCAAAGTTGACCAAAGATAGTGACATTCTTTGTTCATGGTAAGTGACATATGCCTCCTTTGGTTGGTCATCGTACATGTTAACCAGACCGTGCTACTACTTATTGAAGGTCCTTGTGCTTGCTAGTTGATACCTGGTGTTCCCAAACCATTGTTTCCCCCACTGACCATTTGTGAATCGTATTATGAGTTGTCAACGTTGACCACACATAGCGGATTTGTTTGATCAAAGGCAGGACATATGCCTACTTTGGTTGGTCATTGTGCATGGTAGCCACACCGTGCTACTACTTACAATGGTCTGAGACCATTGTTTCCCTCTCTGACTGTTTGTGACTGGTGTTATGGGTTGTGAACGTTGTCGACCCATATTGAAATTCTTCATTCATGGTCAGTGAATTGTGCTTAGGTTGGTTGTTCGGTGTGCATAGTAGTCACACCGTGCCACTACTTGTTAAATTTATTTGTCCTTTCTAGTCAATACATAGGGTTCGCAAACCAATTTCTCTCCCTGTGCCCATTTGTGACTTGTGTTATGAGTTGTCAATGTTGACCACACATAGTGGACTTCTTTGGTCATAGTCAGTGACGTATGCATCTCTTGGTTGGTCACTGTGCACGCTAACCGCACCATGCCACAACTTGTTGAAGGTCTTTATACTTGCTCGTTGATAACTAATGTTCTCAATCCATTGTTTCCCCCTCTGACTATTTTTCACTCGTGTTATGAGTTTTCAACGTTGACCACACACTGTGAAATTCGTTTGGTCATGGTTAGTGGCATATCCCTACTTTGGTTTGTAACTGTATAAGGTTGCCACGCCGTGTCACTACATATTAAAGGTCTTTGTGCTTTCTAGTTGATAGCTAGTGTTCCCAAACCATTGTTACCCCCTCTGGCTATCTGTGACTCTTGTTGTGAGTTGTCAGCGTTGACCACATGAAGTGAAATTCTTTGGTCATGGTCAATGATGCATACTTTGGTTGGGCACTATGCATGGT
Source organism: Penium margaritaceum (assembly GCA_023375785.1). Classification (NCBI taxonomy): domain Eukaryota; kingdom Viridiplantae; phylum Streptophyta; class Zygnematophyceae; order Desmidiales; family Peniaceae; genus Penium; species Penium margaritaceum. The sequence continues at coordinate 262,227 of SZWC01000681.1, read as the reverse complement.
AGCCACACTGTGCCACTACATATTGAAGGTCTTTGTACTTGCTAGTCGATAACTAGTATTCACAAGCCCTTGTTTTGCCCTCACACCATTCAGGACTCGTGTTATGAGTTGTCAAAGTTGACCACACATAGTGACATTCTTTGGTCATGGTCATTGACATATGCCTACTTTGGTTGGTCATTGTACATGGTAGTCAAACCGTGCCACTACTTCTTGAAGGTCTTTGTGCTTGATAGTTCATACCTGGTGTTCCCAAACCATTGTTTCCCCCTCTGACCATTTGTGACTCATATTATGAATTGTCAATGTTGACGACACAGCGGATTTCTTTGGTCAAAGGCAATACATATGCCTACTTTGGGAGATCATTGTGCATGGTAGCCACATGGTGCTACTACTTATTGAAGGTCGTTGTACTTGCTACTTGAAAGCAAATATTTCGAAACCATTGTTTTCACCTCTGACCATTTGTGACTCGTATTATGGGTTGTGAACATTGACAACCCATACTAAAATGCTTTGGTCATGGTCAGTGACATATGCCGAGTTTGGTTGTTTGGTGTGCACAGTAGCCACACCGTGCCACTACGTATTGACGTTCTTTGTCCTTTCTAGTCGATGCATAGGGTTTCCAAACCATTGTCTCTCCCTCTGACCATTTGTGACTCGTGGTATGAGTTGTCAATGCTAACCACACATAGTGGACTTCTTTGGTCATAGACAGTGATTTATGCATCCTTTGGTTGGTCACTGTGCACGCTAGCCAAAACCGTGCCACAACTTGTGGAAGGTCTTTGTACTTGCTATTTGATAACTAGCGTTCCGAACCCATTGTTTCCCCCTCTTACCATTTGTGACTCGTGTTATGAGTTTTCAACGTTGACCACACACTGTGAAATGTTTTTGGTAATGGTTAGTGGCATATGCTTACTTTGGTTTGTGACTGTACATGGTTGCCACGCTGCGTCATTACGTATTGAAGGTCTTTGTGCTTTCTTGTTAAAAGCTAGTATTCCCAAACCGTTGTTACCCCCTCTACCTATCTGTGCCTCTTGTGAGTTGTCAACATGGACCACGTGAACTGAAATTCTTTGGTCATGGTCAGTGACATATGCATACTTTGGCTGGTCAGTGTGCATGGTAGCCACACTGTGCCACTACATATTGAAGGTCTTTGTACTTGCTAGTCGATAACTAGTATTCACAAACCATTGTTTCCCCCTTTGACAATTTGTGACTTGTGTTATGAGTTGTCAAAGTTGACCACACATAGTGACATTCTTTGGTCATGGTCATAGACACATGCCTACTTTGGTTGGTCATTGTACATGGTAGCCACACCGTGCCACTACATATTGAAGGTCCTTGTGCTTGATAGCTCATACCTTGTGTTCCCAAACCATTGTTTCCCCCTCTGACCATTTTGTGACTCGTATTATGAACTTTCAACGTTGACCACACAGAGCAGATTTCTTTGGTCAAAGGAAGTACATATGCCTACTTTGGTCGGTCATTGTGCATGGTAGCCACACCGTGCTACTACATTTTGAAGGTTGTTGTCCTTGCTAGTTGAAAACGAATACTCCGAAACCATTGTTTCCCCCTTTGACCATTTGTGACTCGTGTTATGGGTTGTGAATGTTGACCACCCATATTGAAATTCTTTGGTCATGGTTAGTGACATATGCCTAGTTTGGTTGTTCAGTGTGAATAGAAGCCACACCATGCCACTACGTATAGAAGTTCTTTGTCCTTTCTAGCCGATACATAGGGTTCTCAAACTATTGTCTTTCCCTCTGACCATTTGTGACTTGTGTTATGAGTTGTCAATGTTGACCACACATAGTAGACTTCCTTGGTCATAGCCAGTGACGTATGCATCCTTTCGTTGGTCACTGTGCACGCTAGCCACACGGTGCCACTACTTGTTGAAGGTGTTTGTACTTGCTAGTTGATAACTAGTGTTCCCAACCCATTGTTTCCCCCTCTGAGCATTTGTGACTAGTGTTATGAGTTTTTATAGTTGACCACACACTGTGAAATTCTTTTGGTCATGGTTAGTGGCATATGCCTATTTTTTTTTCAGTGTACATGGTTTCCACACCATGTAACTACGTTTCGAATGTCTTTGTGCTTTCTAGTTGATAGCTACTGCTCCCAAACCATTGTTATCCCCTCTGACTATCTGTGACTATTGTTGTGAGTTGTCAATGTTGACCACATGAAGTGAAATTCTTTGGTTATGGTTAGTGACATATGCATGCTTTTGTTGGCACTATGCATGGTAGCCACACTGTGCCACTTCATATTGAAGGTCTTTGTACTTGCAAGTCGATAACTAGACTTCACAAACCATTGTTTCATTCTCTGAACATTTGTGACTCTTGTTATGAGTTGTCAAAGTTGACTACACATAATGACATTCTTTGGCCATGGTCAGTGACATATGCCTACTTTGGTTGGTCATTGTACATGGTAACCACACCGTGCCACAACTTATTGAAGGACCTTGTACTTGCTAGTTGATACCTGGTGTTCCCAAACCATTGTTTCCCCCTCTGACCATTTGTTTCTCGTATTATGAGTTGTCATTGTTGACAACACAAAGCGGATTTCTTTGGCCAAAGGCAATACATATGCCTACTTTGGTCGGTCATTGTGCATGGTAGCCACACCGTGCTACTACTTCTTGAAAGTGGTTGTACTTGGTACTTGAAAAGGAATATTTCGAAACCATTGTTTCCCCCTCTGACCATTTGTGACTCGTGTTATGGGTTGTGAACGCTGACCACCAATACTGAAATGCTTTGGTCATGGTCAGTGACATATGCCTCGTTGGTTGTTCGGTGTGCATAGAAGCCACACCGTGCCACTACGTATTGACGTTTTTGTCCTTTCTAGTCCATACATAGGGTTCCCAAAAAAATATCTCTCCCTCTGATGATTTGTGACTCGTGTTATGAGTTGTCAATGCCGACCACACATTGTGGACTTCTTTGGTCATAAACAGTGACGTATGCATCCTTTGGTTGGTCACTGTGCACGCTAGCCACACCGTGCCACTACTTGTTCAAGGTCTTTGTACTTGCTAGTTGATGAATAGTATTCCTAAACCATTGTTTCCCCCTCTGACCATTTGTGACTCGTGTTATGAGTTTTCAACGTTGACGACACACTGTGAAATTCGTTTGGTCATAGTTAGAGGCACATGCTTACTTTGGTTTGTCACTGTACATGGTTGATACGCTATGTCACTATGTATTGAAGGTCTTTGTGCTTTCTATTTTACAGTTAGTGATCCCGGACCATTGTTACCCCCTCTAAACATCTGTGACTCTTGTTGTGAGTTGTCAATGTGAGTTGACCACGTGAAGTGAAATTCTTTGGTCATGGTCAGTGACATATGCATACTTTGGCTGGCCACTGTGCATGGTAGCCAGACGGTGCCACTACATATGGAAGGTCATTGTACTTGCTAGTCGATAACTTGTATTCACAACCATTGTTTCCTGCTCTGACCATTTGTGAACTGTGTTATGAGTTGTCAAAGTTGACCACACATAGTGACATTCTTTGGTCATGGTCAGTGACACATGCCTACTTTGGTTGGTCATTGTACATTGTAGCCACACCGTGCCACCATCCATTGAAGGTCCTTGTGCTTGCTAGTTGATACCTGGTGTTCCCAAACCATTGTTTCCCCCTCTGACTATTTGTGACTCGTTTTATGAACTTTCAACGTTGACCACACACAACGGATTTCTTTGGTCAAAGACAGTACATATGCCTCCTTTGGTCAGTCATTGTGCATGGTAGCCACACCGTGCTACTACTTATTGAAGGTTGTTGTCCTTGCTAGTTCAAATTGAATATTCCGAAACCATTGTTTCCCCCTATGATTCGTGTTATGGGTTGTGAACGTTGACCACCCATATTGAAATTCTTTGGTCATGGTCAGTGACATATGCCTACTTTGGTTGTTTGGTGTGCATGGCAGCCACACCGTGCCATGACGTATAGAAGTTCTTTGTCCTTTCTAGTTGATACATAGGGTTCTCAAACCATTGTCTCTTCCTCTAACCATTTGTGACTCGTGTTATGAGTTGTTAATGTTGACCACACGTAGTGGACATCTTTGCTCATAGTCAGTGACGTATGCATCCCTTGGTCGGTCACTGTGCACGCTAGCTACCCGGTGCAAATACTTGTTTAAGGTCTTTGTACTTGCTAGTTGATAACTAGTGTTTCCAACCCATTGTTTCCCCCTCTGAGCATTTTTAACTCGTGTTATGCGTTTTCAATGTTGACCACACACTGTGAAATTCTTTTGGTCATCGTTAGTGGCATATGCCTACTTCATTTTGTCACTGTACATGGTTGCCACACCATTTCAATACATTTTGAAGGTCTTTTGTGCTTTCTATTTGATAGCTATTGTTCGCAAACCATTGTTTCCCCATCTGACTATCTGTGACTCTTGTTGTGAGTTTTCAACGTTGACCACATGAAGTGAAATTCTTTGCTCATGGTCAGTGACATATGCATACTTTGGTTGGTCACTTTGCATGGTAGCCACACTGTGCCACTACATATTGAAGGTCTATGTACTCGCTAGTCGATAACTAGTATTCACAAACCATTGTTTCCCCCTCTGACCATTTGTGACTCGTGTTACGAGTTGTCAAAAATGACCACACATAGTGACATTCTTTGGTCATGGTCAGTGACATATTCCTACCTTGGTTGGTCATTGTACATGGTAACCACAACGTGCCACTCCTTATTGAAGGTCATTGTGCTTGCTCGTTGATACCTGGTGTTCCCAAACCATTGTTTCCCCCTCTGACCATTTGTGAATCGTATTATGAGTCGTCAACGTTAACCACACACAACGGATTTCTTTGGTCAAAGGCAGTAAACATACATAACTTCTAGAGTGTTCTTTGTCATACCATTTTGNGCACCCTACCCACTTTTGGGTCGTGTTTGGTGATGGGGTGTGACGAGGTTCGAAACCTGTCCGCGGACCTGCAGTCAGAATTTTGACCAAGTCCCTGAGTAACAAAACGTACTACTGAGTTTCGGACGCCGAGCCAGATTTTTGGCTAAGTCCCTCAGTAACAACCTGCACTTCTGGATCCGGTGGATGATCCGCCGGATCAGGTGGATCATCCACCGGACGCCTCGGCAGGCCTATCGGAGCATTTTCTCCAGATGGTATTTTTGTTACTCGGTCCGGTCGATTATCGACCGGATTTCGAGTCGCAGCCGGCTCCTAGAGCCGCTGCGCATACCCCAACTTTGGAAGGCCATATCTCCCTCGATACTTGTCCGATTCCGGATAAACAACTTCCACCGGATTCAACGACTCGTCAACTTTCAGGGGCAATCCTCCAATTTAGGATCCAAGCAAATGTCGAGTCGCTAGATCCGCCGGAGCGGAGTTTCCAGTTTCTGGCGGCTCGTCAGCGCCTCCCGGCGCCGCACTTGGGCATGCGGAGGGGTAATTTTTCATCATTCTCCCCCTTACACCTTCCATGCCCGCTGCTCCTGCTTGCTCTCACTCATCTTCCGCTGCGCCCTCCAGCCCATCATAGCTGGTTATCCCAAGTCCGGCCACGCTCATTGCGTGCCGGTCTGCGGGTTGCGCTTTGGTCAAGAAATCCGCAAGCATGCTGTGCGTCCTGCAGTGTTGTAGCACCACCTGCCCCTTCTCGACCATGTCCCGTGCGTAGTGATAACGCACGTCAATGTGCTTCATCCTCCTGTGCTGCGTCGGGTTGTTGGTCAGCGAGATGGAGCCGGTGTTATCCTCGTGCACCACCATAGGCTTTAGCTGCGGCACGCCCAGCTCCCCCAGCAACCTGCGGAGCCACACCGCCTCCTTGACCGCCTCGGCCAGAGCGATGTACTCAGCTTCCACTGTGGAAGTGGCGACGCAGTCCTGCTTCCTGCTGCACCACGAGACCGCTGCACCAGCGAGGAAGAACACGTAGCCGGATGTGGACTTCCGCTTGTCCACATCGCCAGCGTAGTCTGCATCTGTGTAGCAGACCAGACGCAAAGGGTCAGCCCGCCCTTTGCCCTCGAACCTCAGGCGCCCGTGCCGCGGCGCCTGCAGGTAGCGGAGGATGCGCTTGAGCGCCTGCCAGTGTAGTAGCCCTGGGTCGGCCACGTACCTGCTCACTTGGCCCATCGCGTAGGCCAGGTCCGGTCGAGTTGCAACCATGGCGTACATGAGGCTGCCCACCGCCGACTGGTAAGGCACCCCTGCCATATCCTCCCGCTCTTCTTTTGTTTGCGGCGCCATTGCCGCACTCAGTTCATAGGTCGTGGAGACAGGACTGCACACTGGTTTGCTGTCCTCCATGCCCTACCGCTTCAGCACCTCGGTGACGTATTTGGCCTGCCCCAGCTCAAGCGTGCGCACCCTCCGGTTCCGCGTAATGCTCACCCCGAGGTAGAACTCCAGCTCCCCCATGTCCGACATCTGGAACCTGCTACTCAGCTACTCTTTCAGCTGCTGTAGGCTCGGCAGGTCTGAGGAGCACAAGATGAGATCGTCCACGTAGAGTGCGACTATCTCACGGAGCTTCTTGCTGCATCGCACGTCCACACTGTGATCCGCCTCACAGCTCTTGAAGCCGAGTTGTGCCATGAAGCTGTCCATCTGTTGGTACCAGCATCGGGGCGATTGTTTTAGCCCGTACAAGGACTTCCGCAGCTTGCACACCTTGCCCTCCGGAGCCTCCACCCCCTCCGACACCTCCATGTAGATTTCCTTGTCCATGATGGCGTTGACGAAGGCCGTTTTTACGTCCATTTGGTGGAGCTCCATGTCCTTCGCGGCTGCCACCGCAAGGATCGCCCGGATGCTTGTGATCTTGGCGACAGGGGCGAACGTCTCATCGTAGTGCTCGCCCTTACGCTGTGCGTACCCCTTCGCCACGAGTCGCGCCTTGTACTTGTCAACCACACCTTCCTTTGTGATCTTGGTCTTGAAGACCCTCTTGGAGCCGATGACCTTGGCGTCTTTTGGCCTGTCAACCAGCTGCCACGTGTCGTTTTCAGCAATGGACGCCAACTCCGACTTGATGGCGGCATCCCACTGCTTTCCCTCGGGCCACGCAAGTGCCTCTTGCACGGTCGTCGGCTCCATTGATGCTGCCAGCATGCACCGAGTCATGCCGATCCATCGACCGGTGCCTGCGTCAAAACGCTTCCCCGCTCTCCGCTGCCTCCCGCTGCGGCGCGGCAATCTTGGCGTCTCGTCGCTCTGCTGCGATCCTTCCGACTCAACCCGCTGCGGTGAATCATCGACTGGACGACTTCCCAAGGATTCTTCCCGCTCCGGTGAACCATCAACTGGACGAGCGGCACGTCCAGAGGATTTTTCTCCGACGCCCGACGCGAACTCCGCCGGGAGTGTGCGCTTTGGCACCCGCGGTGCCTCCTTCGACGGATCATTCCGCCGGATCTCCAGCCTAGCTGCATCGTCGTTGGAGTCCTCCGCGTCGGCTACTGCACCTGCTACACCGCCGTGCTCGGACACCGCATCATCAACCTCCGCGTCCGCCGGCTCCTCCTCGTAGTCAAGGAGCTGGAACCACTCCCCCTATTCTGGAGTGTTCACGACGCTCATGTCGTTGCTGCAGCTGCTGCAGCTCAGCTGCTCGTTGAACTCAACGTCACAGCTGCGGATGATCTCTTGAGTGCGCGGGTCCCAGAGCCGATACGCCTTTTGCATGCTCTCGTAGCCGAGGAACAAGCACGGCTTTGCTCGCGGTTCCAGCTTGCTGTCGCGTCGTTGCGGCGCCTGCACCATCACGTGCGCCTTGCACCCGAACACCTTCAGGTGTGCCACGTTTGGCTTGCGCCCGCTCCAAACCTCCTACGGCGTCTTCCAGCCGCCCTTATCCTTCAGCACCGCTGTTGGGGTGAGGTTGATGGTGTAGCTCGCTGTACGCACAGCCTCTGCCTAGAACCCTCGCGGCAACCCCGGATCCACAAGCATGGTCCGCACCATGTTGAGCAGCGTCTGGTTTGCTTGCTCCGCCACTCCGTTGGACTGTGGCGAGTACGGCGTAGTGGGTTCCCACTTGATGCCCTGCTGCTTCATCCACCCGGTGCAACCCACGTGCTCTCCGCCATTGTCGCTGCGTAGCGCTCTGACCTTCCGGCCAGTCTGCCTCTCCACCGCTGCGACTTACTCCTTCAGCCGGTCCAGGACCTCACATTTCCGCTTCATGAAGTACACGTAGAGCTTCCTGCTGCAGTCGTCAATGAAGGTGACGAAGTATCTGAAGCCGTCGTTTGACGGCGTTTTGAACGGTCCGCACACGTCACTGTGCATGACCTCCAGCAGGTGCTTTGCGTGAACGTTCTCGTTGAATGGCTTGCGCCACGCCTTGCCCAAAATGCAAGGCTCACACTTTTTGTGCGCTGCTGCATCTGCTGCCACGTCTGCACCATCGATGATGAGGCCGCACACCATGTCGCGCTTTGCGCTTAACGGTTGCAGGCGCCGAATGTCCCAACCGTCGGTGCCAGAGCTCCGGATCAGAGCTTCCTCCCTTGGCCATGTTGACGACGCGCTCCTGCGAATCTGCTACGTCGGATGCCGTGGGGACCACCTTGGTCTCCACGATGTAGAGACTGCCCTCGCGCTTGGCCTCCAGCACGACCTCGCCGTCACCGTCGATGCGCACCACTGCACCTTTCCTGCGGAAAAGCACCTCATACCCCTTGTCCGTCAAGCGGCTCACACTCAGGATGTCAGCCAGGCCGGGGACGTGCTGCACATCATGGATTGTGCACAGCTCCTTCTTACCGCCCACCACGACTTCCACCTCCACGTCGCCTTGGCCGGCCGCCGGCTCGACTTTGTCGTTCGCGACCACCATCAACTTGGAGGACTTCTCGTAGGTGACGAATCCCACCTTCTCGACTTGGGTGTGCTCCTCGGCCCCGGAATCCAGGCACCGCCCGTTCGCCTTCTTGAGGAAGTGATTCTTGTTGCCGTTGAGGAGCGACCTGCCCTTGTTGTTTTTGCCGCCGGTCTTCGCCTCCTCCGGGTACTCACGGGCCCAATGGCCCTCCTTGCCACAGTTGCGGCACGCACCTTTCTTGGCACCTTTCCTGCCGCCGCCCTTTCTGCCACTTCCTCGGCCCCTGCTTCCGCCACCGCGCATTTTGGTGACGAGGGCCGATGACGAAGACGAGGACTCCTCGCAGCTCCGACGCTGCGCCTCGTTGCGGATGTACTCTGCGACCGCGCCATAGGTGAGCTTTTCCTCCGACCATCCTCCAGGGACGATGATGAGTGGACCCCAACTGTCAGGTAGGGCCATGAGGAGGGCCATCGCCTGCAGCTGCGTGTCGATCTTCCACCCCACGTCATTGCATTGCGAGGCGAGCGACTCGATCTGCTGCATGGCGGAGATGACATCATCTCCCTCCTCGATTCTCACCGTGAGGAGCCGCTTCATCGCGAAGATTTTGTTCACGAGCGACTTGGATTGGTGGATGGCGCAGAGCTTTTGCCAAGCTTCGGCTGCCAGCTTGCAGCCTTGGAAGTAGCCCCAGTGCCAATCGGCCGTCCCAGACACCAGGAGCATGAGCGCCTCCGTGTTCTTCTTTTTGAAGGCCTGCTTCTCCGCGTCCGTAGCAGTCGTCTCTGTGAGCACCTCCTTTCCCAACATGACGTCCAGTAGCCCCTTATGCGAGAGGTGTAGTTTGAACTGCCACCTCCATAGCCCAAAGCCCGGGCCGCCCGCATTCTTCTGAATGGACTGCGTCTCCTTCTGCGCCATGTGCGCAGCTGCTACTCCGACGAGTTCTCAGACCTTCACGGCGACGTCCAAGGTGACGATCCCGTGCGCTGCGGAAGACGTGAACGTTGGAGGCGTTCAGACCAGTGGGCCCATAACCCTTTGTCAGGACGAGATCCAAGTGGTGCGGTCCTGACGTTTGTCTGATTGCCTCTAGTGGTTCACGCCTACTGTTTTGGGTGAATCTGAGACTGAGCGTGAGCTTTCTGGTCGCCTCACGCTATGTGAGCAGGAATTTAGAGACAGTCAGTTTGCGAAGGGAATAATGTTGTTCTGCGTTAGTTTTTGAACATGGACATGATCACAACATTTATAGGGCTAGTCATGAGCTTTTCAACGCATGAAACCGCGCGCGATTTGGCCAAGCGTAGCTCAAGTTATACTTGCCGAAGCGCAGGTTTCACCCACCACAGAAGCCTGACGCCGCCACTCGCCGTGGCGCCTTCATTCACGTGCGAAGCGCCTTTCCCAAGGCGCATGTCCCATTGCACATGGTGTGGGGGTCCCCTGCACTGTTTCCATGCACCCTACCCACTTTTGGGTCGTGTTTGGTGATGGGGTGTGACGAGGTTCGAAACCTGTCCGCGGACCTGCAGTCAGAATTTTGACTAAGTCCCTGAGTAACAAAACGTACTTCTGAGTTTCGGACGCCGAGCCAGATTTTTGGCAAAGTCCCTCAGTAACAACCTGCACTACTGTATCCGGTGGATGATCCACCGGATCAGGTGGATCATCCACTGGACGCCTCGGCAGGCCTATCGGAGCATTTTCTCCAGATGGTATTTTTGTTACTCGGTCCGGTCGATTATCGACCGGATTTTGAGTCGCAGCCGGCTCCCAGAGCGGCTGCGCATACCCCAACTTTAGAAAGCCATATCTCCCTTCATAGTTGTCCGATTCCAACGAAACAACTTCCACCGGATTCAGCGACTCGTCAGATTTTAGGGGCAATCCTCCATTTTAGGATCCAAGTAAATGTCGAGTCCCCAGATCCGCCGGAGCGGAGTTTCTAGTTTCTGGCGGCTCGTCAGCGCCTCCCGGCGCCGCACTTGGGCATGCGGAGGGGTAATTTTTCATCAGTGCCTAATTTGGTTATTCGGTGTGTATAGTAGCCACACCGTGCCGCTACTTATTGAAGTTATTTGTCCTTTCTAGTCAATACAAAGTGTTCCCAAACTATTGTCTCTCCCTCTGACCATTTGTGACTCGTGTTATGAGTTATCAAAGTTGACCACACATAGTGAACTTCTTTGGTCATAGTCAGTGACATATGCATCTATTGGTTGGTCACTGTGCACGCTAGCCACACCGTGCCACTACTTGTTGAAGGTCTTTGTACTTGCTAGTTGATAACTAGTGCTCCCAACCCATTGTTTCCCACTCTCACCATTTGTGACTCATGTTATAAGTTTTCAACATTGATCACACACTGTGAAATTCGTTTGGTCATGGTTAGTGTTGGAATGATTCTCCTCACCATGGCAGGAGTGACTCCTAAAAGGAACACCAAAAAGACAAGCAATAGTAGCTTAGTGGTTAATGGTGTCCACCTCTAGAGGCAGGGGCCCGGGTTCAAGTCCCACAAGATGAAATTGTGCCCTGCCACAAGGGAGGTGAAATAGATGCCAGGAAGCTAGCTCAACCTCTAGAGTTTCTCTTTAAGTTTCTAGAAGGCCAGGTGAGGATCCAAGAAGGTGGCACACCTTCTAGAAGGCTTGACTTGTCCTACAACGCATCTAGAGGTGTCTTGGTCTTCTGGATACCTTCCCTCCTACTAGAAGCAAGCTGAGGAATCTAGGAAGGGGTAGAAGCTTCTAGAGGAGGGAAGGGATGCCTTCCTAGGTGGGAAAAGGACAGCCTACCAAGGAGCACTCTAGAAGCCATAGAATCTGCTAGGAAGCTCCAAATCTTGAATTGTTTAGTGTTCTGGAAAGCTTATATCAGTGGCTATAAAATGCCACTGCTTGTGAGCCTTGATCAAGTGTACATTCCCAGTCAATTCAGGCCAAAACTATTACCTCAATCTCTGACCAGTTTTCTGCCATCCTTGGAACCAGTTGCCTCCATAGTTTTAGTCTCTCCAAAAAGAGGTGGTGGTGTGAACCAGCCACTGCTAGGGACCCTCTAGGGTGCACACTCACCCTCAAGCCAACGAAGGGTTATGGGCCCATGCCTCTAAGGAGTTCAAAGCCAGCTTGATTTTACGCTTCAAACAGCAAGATATGGCAACTAGCGAGCAAGAGAGCAGCCGAGCTGTCCTTAAGTTTGATGGGACAGGCTTTGCCTTGTGGAGGTGGCAGTTTGAGGTCTTCCTCGACGTCAAGGGATTACTTGAGCTCATAAAAGGTGATGAGACTGCTGCGCCGGAGACTGCATTGGCTGAGGTGAAGGAGGCATACAAGAAGCGCAACAAAAAGGCGTTGGCGCTCCTTGTGTCCGCGTTATGCCCACCACAACTTGGGCACATCCAAGGATGCACCATGGCCGCAGACGCATGGTCAAAACTCTGCTCCATCTACCAGTCAAGCAACCTTGCCAATCAGCTCTTCATCTTCAAACGGCTCATCACCCTGCGAGCCAACGAAGGCAACGACATCATGGAGATCATGCAGCAGATTGAGTTGCTCACAGCAGAGTGCGTGGCCACGGGTTGGGAGGTCGACTCTCAGTTGCAAGCTATGATCGTCCTTCCGGCCTTGCCCGATAGTTGGAGTCCCATGATCACAGTCCTTGGTGGCTGGCCTTCCGACGAGCTGAAGTACCCGAAGGTTGCTGAATACGTGCGCAATGAGTGGATGCGACGTGGCGGTTGAGAGAGTGCAGCGGCATCAAGTTCAGCTTACACGGTTCATCCTCAAAGTGGAGGCCGAGGCGACAAGTGGAAGGGTGCCAAACAGGGCACCAAGAAGGGTGACAAGAAGGGGGAGTGCTTCAACTGCGGCAAGGAGGACCACTACGCACGCAACTGTCTCAAGAAGAAAACACATCAGTCACAGCGGGGCGGGAAGAAAGATGAGCACGCCCTTATGGCGTACAACTCCACCAACTTGAAGGATCCGGGAGTTACCGTCGTCGACTCCGGATCAGGCCGCCACACGCAATACAACAGGGCGGTATTTTTCACCTACGGCGCCTTGAAGAGACGCATGACGGTGGCCAATGGAAAAACAGAGGTGGCCGCCGGTGAGGGTAACTTCCGCATTGAGTCAATTGTGGATGGCAAACCTGTCACGAGCACAATCTTCGATTTGCTGCATATGCCCAATTTTGGGGAAAACCTGCTCTCCATCAGCCGCCTTACCGACAAGGGACTTGAGGTGCTCTTCACAAAGAAGGAGGCCGTCATTCGCAAAGAGGGCAAAGGTCAGGTGATTGCGCCTACCAAGAGGGAGATCGACTTGTACCTGCTATGCGGGAAGATCCTCAGCAGCCGGGTGGGGTCCAACGCCGCCAATCTTGCAACGAAGGATGGAGGAGACCTGGACCTATGGCACCATCAACTCATCCACATTTCTCCATTGACAGTGAAGGAGATGGCTAAGAGGGAAGTGGTGCGGGGTCTCCAAATCAGCAGCCTTGATGGAATCAAGGAGACCGTGTGTGAGCCATGCATCATTGGCAAATCAACTCGGTAGCCGTTTGTCGCCAAGGGGACGCGTGCATCGGCAAAACTGGCCATGGTATACAGAGATGTGTGTGGACCGCTTGAGAGCTCCATCGACGGAGCTCTTTCCTTCCTGACCTTCATCGATGACCACAGCCGGAAACTCTACCTCTACCCAATGAAGCGGAAGAGTGAGGTCCTTGCATGCATACAGGAGTTTGTGGCTGATGTGGAGCGGTAAACAGAGTTAAAGGTGAAGGCGTTCCGGAGTGACAACGGTGGTGAATATGCGGGGTGCCTTGGGTGGATGACGAGCAAGGGGATTGAGTGGCAGAAAACAACTCCACACTCCCCACATCAGAATGGCGTCGTAGAGAGAGCAAATCGCACAATCCTTAACATGGTGCGATCCATGTTGAGCGACGCTGGCCTTACACAATGGTATTGGGCGGAGGCGGCAAGGATAGAAGTGTACATCATGAATCCCATGCCAACCAAGCCGTTGAAGGTCAAGGAGAGCAATGCGTGGAAGACGCCATAAGAGGTGTGGAGCGGGAGGAAGCCGGCGGTGGGTCACCTCCGCACGTTTGGTTGTGTTGCACATGCAATGGTGCAGGCACGTGAGGGATGGAGCAAGCTGGAACTGCGTACCCGCCGATGTATTTTCCTTGGATATGAGAGCGGAAGCAAGGCGTACCGGCTCTTTGACCCAAGGAGGCAGCAGATTGTGCAGAGTCGCGATGTCACATTTGAGGAAAAAAGCCGTTGGACAGACAAGGAGGCATGTCTCTCCAAGAGGGGGGAGTGGATGCCACTCCTTGAGAGGGAGACGCCGGAGGACGTGGATGAGGGTGACATCCTCGCATCACCACCAACTGGAGAGCATTGCCTGAGGGATGGGCGAGCGGCAGACTTTACTCTGGCCAGTTTGGATGAGGAATCCGAAGCACCGGAGATGGACGTGCAGGTGGGGAGTCAACAGATGTCTCCAAGATCTCCAAGAGAGGGGGAGCAAACGCTTGGAGAGGATGGCGCCAAAAGGGGACAGCAACAACAACAACCGCCTCAAGAGCCCCGCACGAGTAACCGTGTGCGAAGAAGGACAAAAAGGTATGATGCCAATAAGGGCATTTGGACTGGGTTTGCACAAGCCTTCTTCACGCAAGAGGATCCTCAATCCGTAAAGGAGGCACTGCAGCGGAAGGATGGGGCTGAGTGGGAGGGAGCAATGAAATCTGAGCTTGCCTCCCACGAAGAGAACGTCACTTTGGAGCTGGTTGACCGGCCGGAGGGCGAGAAAATCATCGACTCCAAGTGGATCTTCCGGAAGAAGCGCACAAAGGAGGGGAAGGTGGAGCGGTACAAGGCACGGCTATTGGCAAAAGGATATGCCCTGAGAAAAGGGGAGCACTACGACGAGACCTTTGCACCAGTTGCCAAGTTTGCCTCTATCCGTACTATCCTCTCGGTGGCAGTGGCACGCGACTACGAAAATCCACCAAATGGACTTGAAAACTGCGTTCCTCAATGGCGATCTGGACAAGGAAGTCTACATGGAGGTGCGAGAGGGGGTGGATGCGCCGCAAGGGAAGGTGTGCCGGCTTTGCAAGGCGCTCTATGGACTGAAGCAAGCTCCGCTCATGTTGTACCTCAAGATGGATAGTTTCATGGGTGAGCTTGGCTTCAAGCGCTGCGAGGCCGATCACAGCGTGTACGTGCGTAGTCAGCTAGGACTCCACCAAATTGTCATCCACTACGTGGATGACATCATCCTTGTGTCTTCGGATGAGGGGGAGCTCAAGAGCCTGAAGCAACAGCTTGGCGGCCGGTTCAAGATGACAGACATGGGCGAGCTTGAGTACTACCTGGGCATCGCCATCAAGAAGGACCACAAAGCACGCACGCTGGAGATGGGTCAAGAAACATATCTGCAGGAGGTGCTCCGCCGCTACAACATGGAGGAGTGCAACACCATCGGCATACCTATGAAAACAACATGTGAGCTGAGCTCGAGCATGGGCCCGAGCACGGAGGACGAGAAGGTGGAGATGGCTGGAGTACCGTACCAGTCCGCAGTTGGCAGCATAATGTATGCCATGGTGGCGACGCGGCCTGACCTTGCCTTTGCTGAAGGACAAATGAGCCGCTATGTTGCTGATCCGGGGCCGCTACATTGGCAAGTGGTGAAGAGAATCCTCCGCTACTTGAAGGCAACAACACATTCGCGACTTGTGTTTGGAGGGGGAGCGCGGACTGACTCCCTCGAGTTGGTTGGCTACTCTGATGCTGACTGGACAGGTGATGTTGATGACCGCAAGTCAACATCAGGCTATGTTTTTATGCTTGGTGGTGCAGCGGTGTCTTGGGCAAGCCGGAAGGAGGACAGTGTGGCTCTATCCAGCACTGAGGCGGAGTATATTGCGCTCGCAGAAGCCGCAAAGGAGGCACTATGGCTGCGAAGATTGCTCAAGGAGATTGCGGTGCCGCAATCTCCTTGAGCAATCTTCGCAGATCATGTTGCCGTTGACAACATGAGTGCCATCAGCCTGACCAAGAACCCTGTGCTAGACCGGAGGACCAAGCACATAGAGATCCGGCATCACTTTGCACGAGACCTCGTTGCAAAGGGTGATGTGGTGCTTGTGCACTGCGGCACAAAGCACATGCTTGCTGATGCCATGACAAAGGCGCAACCCAAGGACAGTCATGATGCTACTTGTATGGAGCTTGGGCTTTCCCAAGCCTCTTGAGTTGCAAGCTGAGCATGGACAACTGCCATGGGTGACGCGCAAGGGGGAGATTGTTGGAATGATGCTCCTCACCATGGCAGGAGTGACTCCAAAAAGGAACACCAAAAAAACAAGCCTTAGTAGCTTAGTGGTTAATGGTGTCCACCTCTAGAGGCAGGAGCCCAGGTTCAAGTCCTAGAAGATGAAATTCTGCCCTGCCTCAAGGGAGGTGGAAAATAGATGCCAGGAAGCTAGCTCAACCTCTAGAGTTCCTCTACACGTTTCTAGAAGGCCAGGTGAGGATCCAGGAAGGTGGCACACCTTCTAGAAGGGGTGACTTGTCCTACAAGGCATCTAGAGGTGTCTTGGTCTTCTGGATACCTTCCCTCCTACTAGAAGCAAACTGAGGAATCTAGGAAGGGTCAGAAGCTTCTAGAGGAGGGAAGGGATGCCTTCCTAGGTGGGAAAAGGACAGCCTACCAAGGAGCACTGTAGAAGCCATGGAATCTGCTAGGAAGCTCCAAATCTGGCATGCTTTGGTTTTCTAGAAAACGTATATCAGTGGCTATAAAAAATTACTTCTTGTGAGCCTTGATCAAGTGTACATTCCCAGTCAATTCAGGCCAAAACTATTGCCTCAATCTCTGACCAGTTTTCTGCCATCCTTGGAACCAGTTGCCTCCACAGTTTCAGTCTCTCCAAAAGCAGTTGGTGGTGTGAACCAGCCACTTCTAGGGACCCTCCAGGGTGCACACTCACCCTTAGGCCAACAGTTAGTGGCATATACCTACTTTGGTTTGTCACTGTACATGGTTGCCACACCATGTCACTACGCATTAAAGGTCTTTGTGCTTTCTAGTTGATAGCTAGTGTTCCCAAACCATTGTTACCCATTCTGGCTATCTGTGACTCTTGTTGTGAGTTGTCAGCGTTGACGACATGAAGTGAAATTCTTTGGTCATGGTCAGTGACATATGCATATTTGGTTGGTCACTGTGCATGGTAGCCTCACTGTGCCAGTACATATTGAAGGTCTCTGTACTTGCCAGTGGATAACTAGTATTCACAAACCATTCTTCCCCCCTCTCACCATTTGTCACTCGTGTTATGAGTTGTCAAAGTTGACCACACATTGTGACATTCTTTGGTCATAGTCAGTGACATATGCCTACTTTGGTTGGTCATTGTACATGGTAACCAGACCGTGTCACTACTTATTGAAGGTCCTTGTGCTTGCTAGTTCATACCTGGTGCTCCCAAACCATTGCTTCCCCTTCTGACCATTTGTGAATCGTATTATGAGTTGTCAACGTTGACCACACACAGCGGCTTTTTTTTCGTCAATGGCATTATGTATGCCTACTTTGGTCGGTCATTATGCATGGTAGCCACACCGTGTTGTAACTTACAATGGTCCAAGACCATTGTTACCCCCTCTGGCCGGTTGTGACTCGTGTTATGGGTTGTGAACGTTGACCACCCATGTTGAAATTCTTTGGTCATGGTAAGTCACATGTGCCTAGTTTGGTTGTTCGGTGTGCATAGTAGCCACCCCGTGCTACTATGTATTGAAGTTATTTGTCTTTTCTAGTCAATACATAGGGTTCCCAAACCATTGTCTCTCCCTCTGACCATTTGTGACTCGTGTTATGAGTTGTCAATGTTGACCACACGTAGTGGACTTCTTTGGTCATAGTTAGTGACATATGCATCCTTTGGTTGGTCACTGTGCATGCTAGCCACACCGTGCCAACACATGTTGAAGGTCTTCGCACTTGCTACTTGATTACTAGTGTTCCCAACCCAATGTTTTCCCCTGTGACCATTTGTGACTCGTGTTATGAGTTTCAATGTTGACCACACACTCTTAAATTCGTTTGGTCATGGTTAGTGGCATATGCCTACTTTGGTTTGTCAGTGTACATGGTTGCCACGCCGTGTCACTACGTATTAAAGGTCTTTGTGCTTTCTAGTTGATAGCTAGTATTCCCAAACCATTGTTGCCCCCTCTGGCTATCTGTGACTCTTGTTGTGAGTTGTCAGCGTTGACCACATGAAGTGAAATTCTTTGATCATGGTCAGTGAGACATGCATACTTTGGTTGGTCACTGTGCATGGTAGCCACACGATGCCACTACATATTGAAGGTCTCTGTACTTGCTAGTCAATAAATAGTATTCACAAGCCATTATTTCCCCCTTTGACCATTTGGGAATTGTGTTATGAGTTGTCAAAGTTGACGACACATAGTGAGATTCTTTGGTTATGGCCACTGACATATGCCTACTTTGGTTGGTCATTGTACGTGGTAGCCATACCGTGCCACTACTTATTGAATGTCTTTGTGCTTGCTAATTGATACATGGTGTTCTCAAACCATTGTTTCCCCCTCTGACCATTTGTGACTCGTATTATGAGTTGTCAATGTTGACCACACACAGCGGATTTCTTTGGTCAAAGGCAATACATATGCCTTCTTTGGTCGGTCATTGTGCATGGTAGCCACACCGTGCTACTACTTACTGAAGGTCTTTGTACTTGCTACTTGAAAACAAGTATTCTTAAACCATTGTTTTCCCCTTTGACCATTTGTGACTCGTTTTATGGGTTGTGAATGTTGACCACCCATACTGAAATGCTTTTGTCATGGGCAGTGACATATGCCTAGTTTGGTTGTTCATTGGAAACCGTGTCACTACGTATTGATGTTCTTTGTCCTTTCTAGTCGATACATAGGGTTCCCAAACCATTGTCTCTCCCTCTGACCATCTTTGACTCATGTGATGAGTTGTCAATGCTGACCACACATAGTGGACTTCTTTGGTCATAGACAGTGACGTATGCATCCTTTGGTTGGTCACTGTGCACGCTAGCTACACTATGCCATTACTTGTTAAAGGACTTTGTACTTGCTAGTTTGTAACTAGCGTTCCCAACCCATTGTTTCACCCTGTGACCTTTTTTGACTCGTGTTATGAGTTTTGAACGTTGACCACACACTTTCTTTTGGTCATGGTTGGTGGCATATGCTTATTTTGGTTTGTCACTGTACATGGTTGCCACGCCGTGTCACTACGTATTGACAGTCTTTGTGCTTTCTAGTTAATGGCTAGTGTTCCCAAACAATTGTTACCCCCTCTAACTATCTCTGACTCTTGTTGTGAGTTGTCAACGTTGATCACGTGAAGTGAAATTCTTTGGTCATGGTCAGTGACATAAGCATACTTAGGCTGGTCACTGTGCATGGTAGCCACACTGCGCCACTACATACTGAAGGTCATTGTATTATGAACTTTCAACGTTGACCACACAGTGCGGATTTCTTTGCTCAAAGGCAATAGATATGCCTACTTTGCTTTGTCATTGTGCATGGTAGCTACTCCGTGCTACTACTTATTAAAGGTTGTTGTCCTTGCTAGATAAAAACGAGTATTCCAAAACCATTGTTTTCCCCTCTTTCCATTTGTGACTCGTGTTATGGGTTGTGAATGTTGACCACACACATTGAAATTCTTTGGGCATGGTCAATAACATATGCCTAGTTTGGTTGTTCGGTGTGCATAGCAGGCACACCATGCCACTACGTATAGAAGGTCTTTGTCCTTTCTAGTCGATACATAGGGTTATCAAACCATTGTCTCTCCCTCTGACCATTTGTTTCTCGTGTTATGAGTTGTCAATGTTATCCACACATATTGGACTTCCTTGGTTATAGTCAGTGACGTATGCATCCTGTAATTAGTCACTGTGCACGCTAGCCACACGGTGCCACTTCTTGTTAAAGGTCTTTGTACTTGCTAGTTGATAACCAGTGTTCCCAACCCATTGTTTCCCTCTCTGACCATTTGTGACTCGTGTTATGAGTTTTCAACGTTGACCGCTCACTATGAAATTCTTTTGGTCATGGTTAGTGGCATATGCCTACTTTGATTTGTCACTGTACATGGCTGCCACACCGTGTCACTACGTTTTGAAGGTCTTTGTGCTTTCTAGTTGATAGCTATTGTTCCCAAACCATTGTTATCCCCTCTGACTATCTGTGACTCTTGTTGTGAGGAGTCAACGTTGACCACATGAAGTGAAATTCTTGGGTCATGGTCAGTGACATACGCATACTTTGGTTGGTCACTGCGCATGGTAGCCACACTATGCTCCTACATATTGAAGGTCTCTGTACTTGCTAGTCGATAACTAGTATTCACAAACCATTGTTTCCCCCTTTGACCATTTGTGACTTGTGTTATGAGTTGTCAAAGTTGACCACACATAGTGACATTCTTCTGTAATGGTCAGTGACATATGCCTACTTTGGTTGGTCACTGTACATGGTAGCCACACCGTGCCACTACATATTGAAGGTCCTTGTGCTTACTAGTGGATGCCTGGTGTTCCCAAACCATTGTTTTCCCCTCTCACCATTTGTGAATCATATTATGAGTTGTCAACGTTGACCACACACAGCGGCTTTCCTTGGTCAAATGCAGTACATATGCCTACTTTGGTCGGTCATTGTGCATGGTAGCCATGCCATGGTACTACTTACAATGGTACGAGACCATTGTTTCCCCCTCTGACCGTTTGTGACTCGTGTTATGGGTTGTGAAGGTTGACCACCCATATTGAAATGTTTTGGTCATGGTCAATGACATGTGTCATGGCGCGCACACACCGTGGCGCCTTCCTGCACGTGCGAAGCCCCTTTCCCAAGGCACAGATCTCATTGCACATGGTTTTGGGGTCCCCTGCACTCTTTCCAGGCACCCTGCCCACTTCTGGGTCCAGTTTGGTGATGGGGTGTGACAAGGTTCGAAATCTGTCCGCGGACCTGCAGTCAGATTTTTGACCAAATCCCCGATAACAAAATGTCCTCCTGAGTTTTGGACGCCGAGCCAGGTTTTTGGCTAAGTCCCGCAGTAACAACCTGCACTACTGGATCCGGTGGATGATCCACCTGATCAGGTGGATTATCCAGCGAACGCCTCGGCAGGCCTTCCGGAGCAATTTCTCCAGATGGTACATTTGTTACTCAATCCGGTCGATTATCCACCGGATTTTGAATCGCAGCCGGCTCCCAGAGTCGCTGTGCACACCCCTACTTTGGAAGGTCATATCTCCCTCGATAAATGTCCGATTCCGGCAAAACAACTTACACCGGATTTAGCAACTTGTCAACTTTTAGGGGCAATCCTCCATTTGAGGATCCAAGCAATTGTCTAGTTGCCAGATCTGTCGGAGCGGAGATTTCATTTTCTGGCGGCTTGTCAGCGCTTCCCGGCGCCGTACTTGGGCATGCGGAGGGGCAATTGTTCAACAAACCACACATAGTGGACTTCTTTGGTCATAGTCAATGACGTATGCATCTATTGGTTGGTCACTATGCACGCTAGCCACATAGTGCCACTACTTGTTGAAGGTCTTTGTACTTGCTAGTTGATAACTAGTGTTCCCAATCCATTGTTTCTCCCTCTGTCCATTTGTGACTTGTGTTATGAGTTTTCTACGTTGACCACATACTGTGAAGTTTGTTTGGTCATGGTCGGTGGCATGTGCCTACTTTGGTTTGTCACCGTACATGGTTGCCACGCCATTTCACTACGTATTAAAGGTCTTTGTGCGTTCTAGTTGATAGCTAGTGTTCCCAAACCATCGTTACTTCCTCTAGCTATCTGTGACTCTTGTTGTGAGTTGTCAGCGTTGACCACAAGAAGTGAAATTCTTTGGTCATCGTCACTAACATATGCATACTTTTGTTGGTCAGTGTGCATGGTAGCCACACTGTGCCACTACATATTGAAGGTATTTCTACTTGCTAGTCGATAACAAGTATTCACAAGCCATTCTTTCCCCCTCTGACCACATGGAACTCGTGTTATGAGTTGTTAAAGTTGACCACACATTATGACATTCTTTGGTCATGGTTAGTGACATATACCTACTTTGGTTGGTTATTGTACGCGGTAGCCACACCGTGCCACTACTTATTGAAGGTTCTTGTACTTGCTAGTTGATACCTGGTGTTTCCAAACCATTTTTTCCCCCTCTCACCATTTGTGACTCGTATTATGAGTTGTCAATGTTGACCACACAAAACAGATTTCTTTGGTCAAAGGCAATGCATATGCCTACTTTGGTCGGTCATTGTGCATGGTGGCCAGACCGTGCTACTACTCATTGAAGGTCGTTGTACTTGCTACTTAAAAATGAATATTCCGAAACCATTGTTTCCCCCTATGACCATTTGTGACTCGTGTTATGGGTTGTGAACGTTGACCACCCATACTGAAATGCTTTGGTCATGGTCACTCACATTTGCCTAGTTTGGCTGTTCGGTGTGCATAGTAGCCATACCGTGCCACAACATATGGTCATTCTTTGTCCTTTCTAGTCGATACATAGGGTTTCAAGACTATTGTCTCTCCCTCTGACCATTTGTGACTCGTGTTATGAGTTGTCTATGCTGACTACAAATAGTGGACTTCATTGGTCACAGACAGTGACGGATGCATTGTGTGGTTGGTCATTGTGCACGCTAGCCACACGGTGCCACTACTTGTTGAAGGTCTTTGTACTTGCTAGTTGATAACTAGCGTTTTAGAAGCGTGCGATGGCGTTGGCCGCACCCAACTCGGCGGGCCGTGAGGTGACTGGAACGATCTCTTGACCCCCCGGCATGATTGCGGTGTGGTCAAGGATGCTCACTTAGTCTCTGCTGTTCTGCTTCGTTGAGGCCGATGTAGGCTGATGAGGCTGATGACTGCTACAGATTTTCAAGGTGCAGTCCGTTGCATACCCCTCCAGCCGATGGTCTCTTAGCTATTGTGGAGGAAGTGCTCCCACAGACACGGGGTCATACCC
This sequence comes from Penium margaritaceum, assembly GCA_023375785.1. Lineage (NCBI taxonomy): Eukaryota > Viridiplantae > Streptophyta > Zygnematophyceae > Desmidiales > Peniaceae > Penium > Penium margaritaceum. The sequence continues at coordinate 239,209 of SZWC01000681.1, read as the reverse complement.
ACAAGGGCAGAGCGTAACCCGCTTAGGACTCGAGGGTCATACCAACAATGGCAGAGCGTATCCTCGTTCCTTGTCCGTGGAGAGCAAAAGTGGACCACGGGTCCAACCCGCGTCTGGTCTCTCACAATGCGTACCTTGGTCCAAGTGGACCGACGATGAAGCAGATGGAGCAGTGGTGTCTTGTCTGCTGCGGAGGTACCTGTCACGTGAACTGAGCGGTGGTACAAAGAACTAAGTTTCCCGATCAGTGTGGGCCCATAACCCTTTGTCACTCCGCACTTGGCCACGGTCTAGAGTAAACGGCGCCGACAGGCAAACCGCCGACCGCCCTTGGTATTTCAACCAAGGTAGAGATCACCCACGGAGTGGTGTTTCCACACTGAAAGGTTCACTTAGCTTGTCCCAACCGTGGCCGGAGAGTGTTCCAAACTCTCACCCAACTGGCAATGCTACACACCAAAGTGTGCACTTGCACTTGTTCTTTACACTCTTTCTTGGTGGCCAACAAGGGATTAGTTTTCTCCCAAGTCTCAAGAGTAAGAGATGATGATACAATCACATGCAAATGACAGGCCTTATATAGTCTCTGGTCAGTGCTCCCAGTGGCTCCTTGGAGGG
>SZWC01000681.1:224459-238345 GCA_023375785.1 Penium margaritaceum | reverse complement strand
GCCACGTGTGAAGTGGGCCGCCCGTTCAGCCCTCGTCTGCTGCGCTCACCATCCCGATGCCCCGTGCCCCTGCCATGTGCGGGTCACTGTCCAGCGGCTTCGTCAGGAAGTCCGCGAGCATCTGCTTGGTCGCGATGTACTGCAGATCCACCACTCCCTTGGCGACAAGGTCGCGCGTGTAGTGATAGCGGATGTCGATGTGTTTGGTCCGCCTGGAGAGAGTGTCCTTGAACGCGATGTCCATCGCGCTCTGGTTGTCGACGTGGACGACCGTGGCCTCCTTTTGTGGTGCGTGCATCTCAGCGAGCAAGCTGCGTAGCCACTGCGTCTCTTTGCACACCTCAGACAGCGCCACGTACTCAGCTTCTGCGGTTGAGATGGAGACACAGTCTTGCTTGCGGCTGGCCCACGACACAGCGCCACCGTTCACAAGGCACACAAAGCCCGAGGTGGACTTCCTATCATCCACGTTGCCTCCAAAATCTGCGTCGGTGTAGCACTTGAGGCGCAAAGGGTCTGTTCCTTGAAGGCCGCCGTACTGCAGCCCCATGTGCCGTGTCTTGTTGAGATAGCGCAAAATGCGCTTCACGGCCTGCCAGTGGAGTGGCCCAGGGTTGGCCACGAACCGACTGACTAGCCCCACAGCAAAGGAGATGTCCGGCCGCGTGCCAACCATGGCATACATGATGCTACCCACCGCAGACTGGTATGGCACATCCTGCATTTCGCGGCGCTCGGCTTCCGTGCTGGGGGAGTGGGCGGAGGTGAGATTGCATTTCGTGGGGAGAGGAGTGCTGAGGGGTTTTGCGTCTTCCATGCCATAGCGCCGAAGCACCTCTGAGATGTACTTCGTCTGGTTGAGCTCGATGGTGCCTGCAGCTCGGTTGCGATGTATAGCAATGCCCAAGTAGTACTCGAGCTCGCCCATGTCCTTCATCTGAAACCGCCCATGCAGCTTCTCCTTGAGGGCCTCGAGGGCCTTCATGGAGGTGGAGGCCAGAATCAGGTCATCCACGTACAGCGCTACCAGCAACAGCCCCTGGTCATCCGCACGCACATACACGCTGGGGTCGTTGTGGCAGTGCGAGAAGCCTAGGCCAGCCATGAAACTATCCATCTCCTTGTACCAGATCCTTGGGGCCTGTTTCAGCCCGTAGAGCGCCTTGATGAGGCGACACACCTGCCCGGGTTTTGCCTTTACACCCTCGGGCACCTCCATTAGTATCTCCTTGTCAAGCTTCCCGTAGAGGAAGGTGGTCTTGACGTCCATCTGGTGGATTTCCATGTTGCGCGCCGCAGCCACAGCCAGCAAGGTGCGGATGGATGGGAAAGACGCGACAGGAGAGTAGGTCTCGTCGTACTCAGACCCTGCTCTCTGTGAGAACCCCTTCGCGACGATCCTTGCCTTGTACTTGTCGATGCTGTTGTCTTGCTTGCGTTTGATGCGTAAAACCCACTTCACGCCCACCACGTGTGCGTTTGGTGGTCTGTCCACCAGCTCCCACGTTCCGTTCTCTTTGATGGAGGCGAGCTCGCTCTCCATCGCCTCCTTCCACTTAGCGGCGTCCGGCCGCGAGAGAGCCTCGGCGATGGTAGCTGGCTCTCCCTGCGCAAGGCACGACCAGCTCAGGCCAGTCCACTCGGCCTTCCCTCCGTCGTACTGCTTCGCAGGGTTTGCTTGGCGCTCACTGCGCCGCATTGGTGCTGGTGCTGGCTGCTTGTGCTGCTGCTGCTGCTGTGCTTCCCCAGGAGGGGTCGCTGGGAGGGAAGAGCCACTGGCCTCCGAGAAGACCTCGGATGTCTCCGACGCGGTGTCAGATGTCAACTCCGCTTCAGCCTGAGCGGACGCTCTCCCTGAATTGGCAGCCTCGTTGTCTACGGCCACTGGCGACCCACGCCAGTTAGGCGGGGGTGTGACACCCGCCTCCAGCAGCACAATCCACTCTCCCTGTTTTGGAGAGTTCTCTGGGTCCAGCAGTTCGTCCTTGCCGTGTGACTCTTCCTGGAAGGTCACATCTCTGGAGGTGATGACTCTCCCTGCTGCCTGGTCCCACAGCCTGTACGCCTTGTGTGCGGCCTCGTAGCCGATCATCACGCACTTGCGCGCACGTGCATCCAACTTCCCCGCTCCTTGCCCGTCCTGGACTTTGGCCCAAGCCGTGCAGCCGAATGCCTTTAGGTGAGAGGCATCCGGCTTCTTTCCCGACCACGCCTCCTGCGGCGTCATGCGTTCTGCACTTTGCTCCTTTTCTGTCCCCTTGCTGCGCCATGCTGCAGCAGGCATGAGGTTGATGAGGTAGCATGCAGTGCGCGCTGCTTCCGCCCAGAAGCGAGGAGGGAGCTTTGAGTCGAACAGCATGGTTCGCGTCATGGCCAGAATGGTCTGGTTCATGCGCTCGGCCACGCCGTTGCTTTGCGGTGTGTAGGGGGTAGTAGGTTGGTGGACAATGCCGTGTGCCCGAAGCCACGGCTTGCACCCCTCGTACTCTCCGCCGTTGTCGCTCCGTAGGGCCTTGACCTTCCGCCCGGTTTGTCGCTCCACCATGGCGACAAACTCTTGCAGGCGCTCCAGCACCTCTCCCTTGGTTTTGAGGAAGTACACCCACACCTTCCGAGAGTAATCATCGATGAAGGTGAGGAGGGACTTGGAGCCGCCGTTGGACCTGGTGCGCATGGGGCCACACACGTCGCTGTGGACGAGGTCGAGTATGCCCTCTGCTCTGCGACCGTTTTTGGAGAAGCGTTTTCGCTTTGTCTTGCCTTGCAGGCAAGCCTCACACCCAGCGTTGCATCCACCCTTCAGCTCACACCCCTCCAGCCCGCGTACAAGCTTCTGCTCCTGCATGACCTGCAGGGTGCTGTCGGCCACGTGCCCAAGGCGTTTGTGCCATAGCTTCGCAGTTGCTGCTCCCGCGTCTTTAGCCGCCACAGCAGGCGGCATGGATGGTGTCTTGGCGTTCGGCAATGGTGCAACTTCCGCTCCTGCCTCTTCCGCCCCAGCGTGCCCTTCCGCGCTCTTCGTCTGCAAAACGTAGAGCCCATCCGTTCGTGGCACCTTGGCGACAAGGTCTGACGTAGCGTAGGTAATCGTCACGTCCTCGTTCTTGAGGATGACGGCTTCCTTCTCTGTGAACACCACTGTCATCGCGTGATCCGTAATCCGCGAGACAGAGAGGAGGTTCGCGGCAAAAGTTGGCATGTAGACGACGTTCTGCAGCCGCAACTCCTTGTCGGCTCCGTTGAGCCACGTGTGCACGACCTTCGCTCCCTCACCAGCCGCGTACTCGATGCCGCCGTTGGCGCACCGGAACTTGGCCGTCGATGGTGTGAGGGACGAGAAGCCACATGCCTCGCGAGAGGTGTGGTAGTCCGTGCCACTGTCGAGCCCGAAGGCTCCCGGCCGCAGCAGCGCAGAACCCTTGGGAGGGGCCTTGCTCTCGGCCGTCATGCTCGTGGACGTCGAGTCCACCTTCTTCCTCACATTGCTGCTCCCACCACCGCCTCCTTCCTTCTTTGGTGCGCGACACTCCCGCGCCCAATCCCCGGCCTTGCCACAATTGTGGCACTTGCCCTTCTTCTTGCCGCGCTTCCCGCCGCCACTACCTCTGCTGTTGCCATGAGAGGAGGTGCCTCCCGCGCCACTCGCATATGCGGCGTTGTTGATGACGCCGTTGTTGCGCCGCATGGCCTCGTTCCGGACAAACTCGGAGACACGAGGGTACGTGAACTCCGACTCCTCCCAACCACCCAAGGTGGTGAGCATGGGGCTCCAGCTTGGCGGCAAGGCCATGAGGAGAATCATGGCCTGCATCTGTTGGTCGAGCTGCCAGGACATGGCGCGGGCTTCTTGAAGCAGTCCTTCGAACTGCTGGAGGAAGTCCGAGATGGACTCCCCCTCGCCCACCCGCAGCCCGATGAGGCGCTGCAGAATAAAGTGTCGATTGGCGAGGGAAGTTGACTGGTACACGTTCGTCAGCTTGGTGTAAGCCTCAGCTGCCGTCGTGCACCCCTGGATGTGGGAGATTAGGGAGGGGCTTATGGACGTGACGAGGAGTGCGAGAGCGATGTCATTCCGCTCTTGCCACCCTGCGTATTCTGCGCTTGCCTCGTCCTCCGGTGCTACCTCCGTCCCTTTCAGCATGTTGAGGTACCCGCGTACGCGCATCACCACCTCAAACTGCCATTTCCACGTGCCGAAGGCTTTGCCATCGAAGCGTGCGATGGCGTTGGCTGCACCCAACTCGGCGGGCCGTGAGGTGACTGGAACGATCTCTTGACCCCCCGGCATGATTGCGGTGTGGTCAAGGATGCTCACTTAGTCTCTGCTGTTCTGCTTCGTTGAGGCCGATGTAGGCTGATGAGGCTGATGACTGCTACAGATTTTCAAGGTGCAGTCCGTTGCATACCCCTCCAGCCGATGGTCTCTTAGCTATTGTGGAGGAAGTGCTCCCACAGACCCGGGGTCATACCCACAAGGGCAGAGCGTAACCCGCTTAGGACTCGAGGGTCATACCAACAATGGCAGAGCGTATCCTCGTTCCTTGTCCGTGGAGAGCAAAAGTGGACCACGGGTCCAACCCGCGTCTGGTCTCTCACAATGCGTACCTTGGTCCAAGTGGACCGACGATGAAGCAGATGGAGCAGTGGTGTCTTGTCTGCTGCGGAGGGACCTGTCACGTGAACTGAGCGGTGGTACAAAGAACTAAGTTTCCCGATCAGTGTGGGCCCATAACCCTTTGTCACTCCGCACTTGGCCACGGTCTAGAGTAAACGGCGCCGACAGGCAAACCGCCGAGCGCGCTTGGTATTTCAACCAAGGTAGAGATCACCCACGGAGTGGTGTTTCCACACTGAAAGGTTCCCTTAGCTTGTCCCAACCGTGGCCGGAGAGTGTTCCAAACTCTCACCCAACTGGCAATGCTACACACCAAAGTGTGCACTTGCACTTGTTCTTTACACTCTTTCTTGGTGGCCAACAAGGGATTAGTTTTCTCCCAAGTCTCAAGAGTAAGAGATGATGATACAATCACATGCAAATGACAGGCCTAATATAGTCTCTGGTCAGTGCTCCCAGTGGCTCCTTAGAGGGACCCCCCCCCAAGGCTACCCTAGACCGTGTCATCAGTTTTGATGACATGGCACCCTCTGTGACCGCCAAGTGGCGCTTGATCCACCTTGGACCTTAGAGGCTTCTAGGAAGCTTCCTTGGCCCTTTTTAGTCACAAAGAAAATTTGGTCCTGGGAGGATTCGACCCCGGACCTCTCGCTTGCGAGACGGCACCTTCACCCACTAGGTTATAGGAAGTTATCCTAAGGAGCATGCACCGGGTACACTACCAAGAGTAGACCAAGGGGACTTACTCCACAAAGATGAGTAGTGCATGCCTTGTCTCTCTTAGCCTCTCTTGCATGTCGCTGGGGGACTTGCGCTACAAGCGCAGTGCATACCCAGTCTAAATCTTCCGCTGATTGGACCAGGGGCATACACAGAACATAACACTTTGGTCGGTCATTGTGCATGGTAGCCACATCGTGCTACTACTTGCAATGGTTGAAGACCATTGTTTTCCCCTCAGACCATTTGTGACTCATGTAATGGGTTGTGAATGTTTGACCACCCATATTGAAATTCTTTGGTCATGGTCTGTGACATGTGCGTAGTTTTGTTGTTCAGTGTGCATAGTAGCCACACCGTGTCACGAATTATTGATTTTTTTTGTCCTTTCTAGTCGATACATAGGGTTCCAAAACCACTGTCTCTTCCTCTGACCATTTGTGACTCGTGCTATGAGTTGTCAATGTTGACGAAACATAGTGGACTTCTTTGGTCATAGTCAGTGACGTATGCATCTCTTGGTTGGTCTCTATGCACGCTAGCCAAACCGTGCCACTACTTGTTGAAGGTCTTTGTACTTGCTAGTTGATAACTAGTGCTACCAACCCATTGTTTACCCCTCTGACAATTTCTGACTTGTGTTATGACTTTTCAACGTTAACCACACAATATGAAATTCTTTTGGTCATGGTTTCTAGAATATGCCTATTTGGTTTTGTCACTGTTCATGTTTGCCACACGGTGTCACTATGTTTTGAAGGTCTTTGTGCTTTCTAGGTGATAGCTATTGTTCCCAAACCATTGTTACCCGCACTGACTATCTGTGAATCTTGTTGAGAGTTGTCAACATTGACCACATGAAGTGAAAATCTTTGGTCATGGTCAGTGACATATGCATACTTTGATTGGTCACTGTGCATGGTAGCCACACTGAGCCACTACATATTTAAGGTCTTTGTACTTGCTAGTCGATAAGTAGTATTCACAAACCATTGTTTCCCCCTCTAACCATTTGTGACTCGTGTTATGAGTTGTCAAAGTTGACCACACATAGTGACATTCTTTGGTCATGGTTAGTGACATATGCCTACTTTGGTTGGTCGTTGAGATGGTAACCACACCGTACAACTACTTATCAAAGGTCCTTGTCCTTGTTAGTTGATACCTGGTTTGCCCAAACCATTGTGTCCCCCTTCGACCATTTGTGAATCGTATTATGAGTTGTCAATGTTGACCACACACAGCGGATTTGTTTGGTCAAAGGCAGTACATATGCCTATTTGGTCGGTCATTGTGCATGGTAGCCACACCGTGCTACTACTTACAATGGTCCGAGTCCATTGTTTCCCTGTCTGACCGTTTGTGACACGTGTTATGGGTTGTGAACGTTGACCACCCATATTGAAATTCTTTGGTCATGGTCAGTGACATGTGCCTAGTTTGGTTGTTTGGCGTGCATGGTAGCCTCACTGTGCCACAACTTATTGAAGTTACTTGTCCTCTCTAATCGATACATAGGGTTCCCAAAACCATTGTCTCTCCCTCTGACCATTTTTGACTCGTGTTATGAGTTCTCAATGTTGACCACATATAGTGGAATTCTTTGGTCATAGTCAGTGACGTATGCATCTCTTGGTTGGTCATTGTGCAGGCTAGCCATACCGTGCCACGACTTGTTGAAGGTCTTTGTACTTGCTAGTTGATAACTAGTGTTCTCAACCCATTGATTCCCCCTCTCACCATTTTGACTTGTGTTATGAGTTTTCAACGTTGACCACACACTATGAAATTTGTTTGGTCATGGTTAATTGCATATGCAAACTTTGGTTTGTCATTGTATATGGTTGCCAAACTGTGTCACTAGATATTCAAGGTCTTTTTGCTTTCTAGTTGATAGCTAGTGTTCCCAAACCATTGTTACCCCATCTGGCTATCTGTGACTCTTGTTGTGACTTGTCAGCGTTGACCACATGAAGTGAAATTCTTTGGTCATGGTCAATGAGATATGCATTATTTGGTTGGTCACTGTGCATGGTATCCACACTGTGCCACTACATATTGAATGTCTTTGTACTTGCTAGTCAATAACTAGTATTCACAAGCCATTGTTTCCCCCTCTGACCATTTGGGACTTGTGTTATGAGTTGTCAAAGCTGATCACACATAGTGACATTCTTTGGTTATGGTCAGTGACATGTGCCTACTTTGATTGGTCATTGTACGTGGTAGCCATACCGTGCCACTACTTATTGAACTTCCTTGTGCTTGCAAATTGATACGTGGTGTTCTCGAACCATTGTTTCCCCCTCTGACCATTTGTGACTCGTATTATGAGTTGTCAATGTTGACCACACACAGAAAATTTCGTTGGTCAAAGGCAATACATATGTTGAAAAATTGCCCCTGCGCATGCCCAAGTGCGGCGCCGGGAGGTGCTGACGAGCTGCCAGAAAATGAAAACGCCGCTCCGGCGGATCTGGCGACTTGACATTTGCTCGGATCCTCAAATGGAGGATTGCCCCTCAAAGTTGACAAGTTGGTGAGTCCGGTAGAAGGTGTTTTGCCGGAATCGGACAAGTATCGAGGGAGATATGACCTTCCAAAGTTGGGGTGTGTGCAGCGACTCTGGGAGCCGGCTACGACTCGAAATCCGGTGGATAATGGACCGGATTAAGTAACAAAAATACCATCTGGAGAAAATGCTCCAATAGGCCTGCCGAGGCGTCCGGTGGATGATCCACCTGATCCGACGGATCATCCACCGGATCCAGTAGTGCAGGTTGTTACTGAGGGACCTAGCCAAAATCCTGGCTCGACGTCTGAAACTCAGTAGTACGTTTTGTTACTCGGGGACTTCGTCAAAATTCTAACTGCAGGTCCGCGGACAGGTTTCAAACCTCGTCACACCCCATCACCTAACACGACCCAAAATCGGGTAGGGCGCATGGAAACAGTGCAGGAGACCCCCACATCATGTGAAATGGGATATGCGCCTTGGGAAAAGTGCTTCGCACGTGAATGAAGGCGCCATGGCAAGTGGCGGCGTCAGGCTTTTGTGGTGGTGGAGACCTGCGCTTCGGCAAGCATAACTTGACCTACGCTTGGCCAAATCCTGTGCCGTTTAGTGCATTGGAAAGCTCATGACTAATCCTATAAATGATGTGATCATGTCCATGATAAAAAATAACACAAAATGATGTTATTCCCTTCGCAAAATGACTGTCTCTAAATTCCTGCTCACATAGCGTGAGGCAACCAGAAAGCTCACGCTCAGTCTCAGACTCGCCCAAAAAGTAGACGTGAACCACTAGAGACGATCAGACAAACGTCAAGACCGCATCACGCGGATCTCATCCTGACAAAGGGTTATGGGCCCACAGGTCTGAACGCCTTCAACGATCACGTCTTCCGCAGCGCACGGGATCGTCATCTTGGACGTCGCCGTGAAGTTCTGAGAACTCGTCAGAGTAGCAGCTGCGCACATGGCACAGAAGGAGACGCAGCCCATTCAGAAGTATGCGGGCCTCCCGGGTTTCGGGCTATGGAGGTGGCAGTTTGAACTATACCTCTCGCATAAGGGGCTGCTGGATGTCATGCTAGGAAATGAGGTGCTCACAGAGGCGACTGCTATGGACGCGGAGAAGCAGGCCTTGGAAAAGAAGAACACGGAGGCGCTCATGCTCCGGGTGTTCAGGACGGCCGAGTCATAGTGGGGCTACTTCCAAGGCTGCAAGCTGGCAGCCAAAGCTTGGCAAAAGCTCTGCGCCATCCACCAATCCAAGTCGCTCGCGAACAAAATCTTTGTGATGAAGCGGCTCCTCACGGTGAGAATCGAGGAGGGAGATGATGTCATCTCCGCCATGCAGCAGATCGAGTCGCTCGCCTCGCAGTGCAATGACGTGGGGTGGAAGATTGACACGCAGCTGCAGGCGATGGCCCTCCTCATGGCCCTACCTGACAGTTGGGGTCCACTCATCACCGTTCTTGGAGGATGGTCAGAGGACAAGCTCACCTATGGCGCGGTCGCAGAGTACATCCGCAACGAGGCGCAGCAGCGGAGCTACAGGGAGTCCTCGTCTTCCTCATCGGCCCTCGTCACCAAAACACGTTGTGGCAGAAGCGCGGGCCAAGGAAGTGGCAAAAAGGGCGGCGGCAAGAAGGGTGCCAAGAAAGGTGCGTGCCGCAACTGCGGCAAGGATGGCCATTGGGCCTGTGAGTGCCCGGAAGAGGCGAAGACCGGCGGCAAAAACAGCAAAGTCAGGTCGCTCCTCAACGGCAACAAGAACCACTTTCTCAAGAAGGCCAACAGGCGGTGCCTGGATTCCGGGGCCGAGGAGCACACCCAAGTCAAGAAGGTGGGGTTCGTCACCTATGAAAAGTCCTCCAAGTCAATGGTGGCCGCGAATGACAAAGTCGAGCCGGCGGCCGGCCAAGGCGACGTGGAGGTGGAAGTCGTGGTGGGCGGTAACAAGGAGCTGTGCACAATTCGTGATGTGCAACACGTCCCCGGCCTGGCTTACATTTTGAGTATCAGCCGCTTGACGGACAAGGGGTATGAGGTGCTCTTCCGTAGGAAAGGCGCAATGGTGCGCATCGACAGTGACGGCAAGGTCGTGCTGGAGGCAAAGCGCGAGGGCGGTCTCTACATCGTGGAGACCAAGGTGGTCCCCGCGGCATCCGACGCAGAAGATTCGCAAGAGCGCGTCGTCAACATGGCCAAGGGAGGAAGCGCTGATCTGGAGCTCTGGCACCAACGGTTGGGGCATTCGGCGCCCGCAACCGTTAAGGAGATGGCGAAGCGCGACATCGTGCGCGGCCTCGTCATTGACGGTGCAGACGCGGCAGCAAATGCAGCAGCGCACAAAAAGTGCGAGCCTTGCATTTTGTGCAAGGCGTGGCGCAAGCCATTCAACGAGAACGCGGCTTGCGCAAAGGACCTGCTGGAGGTTGTGCACAACGATGTGTGCGTGTTGGAATGATGCTCCTCACCATGGCAGGAGTGACTCCAAAAAGGAACACCAAAAAGACAAGCCTTATTGGCTTAGTGGTTAATGGTGTCCACCTCTAGAGACAGGGGCCCGGGTTCAAGTCCCACAAGATGAAATTCTGCCCTGCCTCAAGGGAGGTGGAAAACAGATGCCAGGAAGATAGCTCAACCTCTAGAGTTCCTCTTTAAGTTTCTAGAAGGCCAGGTGAGGGTCCAGAAGGTGGCACACCTTCTAGAAGGGGTGACTTGTCCTACAAGGCATCTAGAGGTGTCTTGGTCTTCTGGACACCTTCCCTCCTACTAGAAGCAAGCTGAGGAATCTAGGAAGGGGCAGAAGCTTCTAGAGGAGGGAAGGGATGCCTTCCTAGGTGGGAAAAGGACAGCCTACCAAGGAGCACTCTAGAAGCCATAGAATCTGCTAGGAAGCTCCAAATCTGGCATGCTATGGTGTTCTGGAAAGCTTAGATCAGTGGCAATAAAATGCCACTGCTTGTAGGCCTTGATCAAGTGCTAATTTCCATCCAATTGAGGCTAAAACTATTGCCACACTCTCTGACCAGATTTTGCCATCCTTGGAACCAGTTGCCTCCACAGTTTCAGTTTTTCAAAAAGAGTTGGTGGTGTGAACCAGCCACTGCTAGGGACCCTCCAGGGTGTACACTCACCCTCAGGCCAACAAAGGGTTATGGGCCCACGCCTCTAAAGGGTTCAAAGCCAGCTTGATTTCACGCTCCCAACAGCAAGACATGGCAACTAGCGAGCAAGAGAGCAGCCGTGCTGTCCTTAAGTTTGATGGGACAGGCTTTGCCTTGTGGAGGTGGCAGTTTGAGGTTTTCCTTGACGACAAGGGACTGCTTGAGCTCGTGAAAGGTGATGAGACTGCTCCACCGGAGACTGCAACGGCTGAGGTGAAGGAGGCATACAAGAAGCGCAACAAAAAGGCATTGGCGCTCCTTGTGTCCGCGTTATGCCCACCACAACTTGGGCACATCCAAGGATGCACCCTGGCCGCGGATGCATGGTCAAAACTCTGCTCCATCTACCAGTCAAGCAACCTTGCCAATCAGCTCTTCATCTTCAAACGGCTCGTCACCCTCCGAGCCAACAAAAGCGACAACATCATGGAGATCATGCAGCAGATTGAGTCCCTCGCAGCGGAGTGCGTGGCCACAGGTTGGGAGGTCGACTCTCAGTTGCAAGCTATGATCCTCCTTCTGGTCTGCCGGACAGTTGGAGTCCCATGATCACAGTCCTTGGTGGCTGGCCTTCCGACGAGCTGAAGTACCCGAAGGTTGCTGAGTACGTGCGCAATGAGTGGATGCAACGTGGCGGTCGAGAGAGTGCAGCGGCATCAAGTTCAGCTTACACAGTTCATCCTCAAAGTGGAGGCCGAGGCGACAAGTAGAAGGGTGCCAAACAGGGCACTAAGAAGGGTGACAAGAAGGGGGAGTGCTTCAACTGCAGCAAGGAGGGCCACTACGCGCGCAACTGTCCTAAGAAGAAAACAGATCGGTCGCAGCGGGGCGGGAAGAAAGATGAGCACGCCCTTATGGCGTACAACTCCACCAACTTGAAGGATTCGGGAGTTGCCGTCATCGACTCCGGATCAGGCCGCCACACGCAATGCAACAGGGCGGCATTTGTCACCTACAACGCCTCGGAGAGACGCATGACGGTGGCCAATGGAAAAACAGAGGTGGCCGCCGGTGAGGGTAACGTCCGCATTGAGTCAATTGTCGATGGGAAACCTTTCACGAGCACAATCTACGATGTGCTGCACATGCCTAACTTTGGGGCAAACCTGCTCTCCGTCAGCCGCCTTACCGACAAAGGACTTGAGGTGCTCTTCACAAAGAAGGAGGCCGTCATCCGCAAAGAGGGCAAAGGTGAGGTGATTGTGCGTGCCAAGAGGGAGGACGACTTGTACCTGCCACGCGCAAAGATCCTCAGCAGCCGGGTGGGGTCCAACACTCCCAACCTTGCAACGAAGGATGGAGGAGACCTGGACCAATGGCACTGCCGACTCTGCCACATTTCTCCATCAACAGTGAAGGAGATGGCTAAGAGGAAAGTGGTGCGGGGTCTCCAAATCAGCGGCCTTGATGAAACCAAGGAGACCGTGTGTGAGCCATGCATCATTGGCAAATCAACTCGGCAGCTGTTTGTCGCCAAGGGGACGCGTGCATCGGCAAAACTGGCCGTGGTACACACAGATTTGTGTGGACCGCTTGAGAGCTCCATCGGCGGAGCTCGCTACTTCCTCACCCTCATCGATGACCACAGCCGGAAACTCTACCTCTACCCAATGAAGTGGAAGAGTGAGGTTCTTGCGTGCATGCAAGAGTTTGTGGCTGATGTGGAGTGGCAAACAGAGTTGAAGGTGAAGGCGTTCCGGAGTGACAACGGCGGTGAATATGCGGGGTGCCTTGGGTGGATGAAGAGCAAGAGGATTGAGTGGCAGAAAACAACTCCATACTCCCCACAATAGAATGGCTTCGCAGAGAGAGCGAATCGCACAATCCTTAACATGGTGCGATCCATGTTGAGCGACGCCGGCCTTACACAACGGTATTGGACGGAGGCGGCAAGGACAGCAGTGTACAGCATGAATCTCATGCTGACCAAGCCGCTGAAGGACAAGGAGAGCAATGCGTGGAAGACGCCACAAGAAGTGTGGAGCGGAAGGAAGCCGGCAGTGGGTCACCTCCGCACGTTTGGTTGTGTTGCACATGCAATGGTGCAGGCACGTGAGGGACGGAGCAAGCTGGACCCGCGTACTCGCCGGTGTATTTTCCTTGGAAATGAGAGCGGAAGCAAGGCGTATCGGCTCTTTGACCCAAGGAGGCAGCAGATTGTGCGGAGTCGCAACATCACGTTCAACGAGAAAAGCCGTTGGACAGACAAGGAGGCAGGTCTCTCCAAGAGGGGGGAGTGGATGCCACTCCTTGAGGGGGAGACGCCGGAGGACGTGAATGAGGGTGACGTCCTCGCAGGAGCACCAGCCGGAGAGGATTGCCCGAGGGATGTGCAACCGGCAGAATATGTTCCGGCCTGTTCGGACGAAGAATCCGAAGCACCGGAGAGGGACGTGGAGGCGGGGAGTCGATCGATGTCTCCAAGGTCTCCAAGAGAGGGGGAGCAAGCGCTTGGAGAGGATGGCGCCGAAAGGGGACAGCAACAACAACAACCGCCTCAAGAGCCCCGCACGAGCAGCCGTGTGCGAAGAAGGACAAAAAGGTATGATGCCAACAAGGGAATTTGGACTGGGTTTGCACAAGCCTTCTTCACGCAAGAGGAGCCTCAATCTGTAAAGGAGGCACTGCAGCGGAAGGATGGGGCTGAGTGGGAGGGAGCAATAAAATCTGAGCTTGCCTCCCACGAGGAGAACGGCACTTGGGAGCTGGTTGACCGGCCGGAGGGCGAGAAAATCATCGGCTCCAAGTGGATCTTCCGGAAGAAGCTCACAAAGGAGGGGAAGGTGGAGCGGTACAAGGCGCGGCTGGTGGCGAAAGGATATGCCCAGAGAAAAGGGGAGCACTACGACGAGACCTTTGCACCAGTTGC
>SZWC01000681.1:191910-222277 GCA_023375785.1 Penium margaritaceum | reverse complement strand
ACCTTCTAGAAGGGGTGACTTGTCCTACAAGGCATCTAGAGGTGTCTTGGTCTTCTGGACACCTTCCCTCCTACTAGAAGCAAGCTGAGGAATCTAGGAAGGGGCAGAAGCTTCTAGAGGAGGGAAGGGATGCCTTCCTAGGTGGGAAAAGGACAGCCTACCAAGGAGCACTCTAGAAGCCATAGAATCTGCTAGGAAGCTCCAAATCTGGCATGCTATGGTGTTCTGGAAAGCTTAGATCAGTGGCTATAAAATTCCACTGCTTGTAGGCCTTGATCAAGTGCTAATTTCCATCTAATTGAGGCTAAAACTATTGCCACACTCTCTGACCAGATTTTGCCATCCTTGGAACCAGTTGCCTCCACAGTTTCAGTTTTTCAAAAAGAGTTGGTGGTGTGAACCAGCCACTGCTAGGGACCCTCCAGGGTGTACACTCACCCTCAGGCCAACAGTGCGGACCGTTCAAAACATCGTCAAACGGCGGCTTGAGATACTTTGTCACCTTCATTGATGACTGCAGTAGAAAGCTCTACGTGTACTTCATGAAGCGGAAAGGCGAGGTCCTGGACCGGCTGAAGGAGTACGTCGCAGCGGTGGAGAGGCAGACTGGCCGGAAGGTCAGAGCACTACGCAGCGACAATGGCGGAGAATACGTGGGCTGTAGCAGGTGGATGAAGCAGGAGGGCATCAAGTGGGAACCCACTACGTCGTACTCGCCACAGTGCAACGGATTGGCGGAGCGAGCAAACCAGACGCTGCTCAACATAGTGCGGACCATGCTTGTGGATGCGGGGTTGACGCGAGGGTTCTGGGCAGAGGCTGTGCGTACAGCGAGCTACACCATGAACCTCACCCCAACAGCAGTGCTGAAGGGTAAGGGCGGCTGGAAGATGCCGCAGGAGGTTTGGACCGGGCGCAAGCCAAACGTGGCGCACCTGAAGGTGTTCGGGTGGAAGGCGCACGCGATCGTGCAGGCGGCGCAACAACGCGACAGCAAGCTAGAACCACGGGCAAAGCCGTGCTTGTTCCTTGGCTAGGAGAGCGCGCAAAAGGCGTATCGGCTCTGGGACGTGCGCACTCAAGAGATAATGGGCAGCCGTGACGTCGAGTTTGACAAGCAACAGAGCTTCAGCAGCTGCAGCAATGACATGAGCATCGGGAACACTCCAAAACAGGGGGAGTGGTTTCAGCTCCTTGACTACGAGAAGGAGCCGGCGGACGCGGAGGTCGATGATCCGGCGTCGGAGCGCAGCGGTGTAGCAAGTACTACAGCCAACGCGGAGGACTCCGACGACGATGCAGCTGGGCTGGAGATCGGGCAGAATGATCCGTCGAAGGAGGCACCGTGGGTGCCGAAGCGCGCACTCCCGGCGGAGTTCGCGTTGGGCGTCGGATAAAAATACTCCGGACAGGCCGCTCGTCCGCTTGATGGTTCACCGGAGCGGGAAGAATCCTTGGAAAGCCTTCCGGTTGATGATTCATCGGAGCGGGCTGTGTCGGAAGGATCGCAGCAGAATGACGAGACGCCACCAAGACTGCCGCGCCGCAGGGAGAGGCAGCGGAGAGTGGGGAAGCGTTTCGACGCAGGTACCAGTTGATGGATTTGCATGACGCGGTGCATGCTGGCTGCATCAACGGAGCCAACGACCGTGCAAGAGGCGCTTGCGCGGCCCGAGGGAAAGCAATGGGACGCTGCCATCAAGTCAGAGTTGGCATCCGTTGCAAAAAACGACACATGGCAGCTGGTTGACAGGCCGAAAGACGCCAAGGTCATCGGCTCCAAGTGGGTCTTCAAGACCAAGTTCACAAAGGAAGGAGTGGTTGACAAGTACAAAGTGCGGCTCGTGGCGAAGGGGTACGCACAGCGTAAGGGCGAGCACTACGATGAGACGTTCGCCCCCGTTGCCAAGTTCACAAGCATCCGGGCGATCCTTGCGGTGGCAACCTCGAAAGACATGGAGCTCCACCAAATGGATGTAAAGATGGCATTCCTCAACGGCATCATCGACAAGGAAATCTACATGGAGGTGCCGGAGGGGTTGGAGGCGCCGGAGGGCAAGGTGTGCAAGCTGCGGACGTCCTTATATGGGTTAAAACAATTGGCCTGATGCTGGTACCAACAGATGGACAGCTTCATGGCACAACTCGGCTTCAAGCACTGTGAGGCGGATCACAGTGTGTACGTGCGGTGTAGGAAGAAGCTTCATCAGATTGTCGCACTCTACGTGGACGATCTGATCTTGTGCTCCTCAGACCTGTCGAGCCTCCAGCAGCTGAAAGAGTAGCTGAGAAGCAGGTTCCAGATGTTGGACATGGGGGAGCTGGAGTTCTACTTCGGGGTGAGCATTACGCGGAACTGGAGGGCGCGCACGCTTGAGCTGGGGCAGGCCAAATACGTGGTCGAGGTGCCAAAGCGGTACGGCATGGAGGACTGCAAACCAGTGTGTAGTCCTGTCTCCACGACCTGTGAACTAAGTGCGGCAATGGCACCACAAACAAAAGAAGAACGGGAGGATATGGCAGGGGTGCCTTACCTATCGGCGGTAGGCAGCCTCATGTACGCCGTGGTGGCGACTCTACCGGACCTGGCCTACGCAGTGGGCCAAGTGAGCTGATACGTGGCCGATCCAGGGCCACTACACTGGCAGGCGGTCAAGCGCATCCACCGCTACCTGCAGGCAACGCGGCACGCGCGCTTGAGGTTGGACGGCAAGGGGCCGGCGGACCCCTTGCGTCTGGTCTGCTAGACGGATGCAGAGTATGCTGGGGATGTGGACAAGCGGAAGTCCACATCCGGCTACGTGTTCTTCCTCACTGGTGCGGCAATCTCGTGGTGCAGTAGGAAGCAGGACTACGTTGCCACCTCCACACTGGAAGCAGAGTACATCGCGCTGGCCGAGGCGATCAAGGAGGCGGTGTGGCCCCGCAGGTTGCTGGGGGAGCTGGGCGTGCCGCAGCTAGAGCCTACGGTGGTGCAAGAGGACAACACCGGCTCCATCTTGCTGACCAACAACCCGACGCAGCACAGGAGGACAAACAACATCGACGTGCATTATCACTACACACGGGACATGGTCGATAAGGGGCAGGTGGTGCTGCAGCACTGGAGCACGCACAACATGCTTGCGGATTGCTTGACCAAGGCGCAACCCGCGGATCGGCACGCGATGAGCGTGGCCAGACTTGGGATGACCAGCTATGATGGGCTGGAGGGCGCAGCGGAAGATGAGTGAGAGCAAGCAGGAGCAGCAGGCATGGAAGGTGCAAGGGGGAGAATGTTGAAAAATTGCCCCTTCGCATGCCCAAGTGCGGCGCCGGGAGGCGTTGACGAGCCGCCAGAAAATGGAAACTCTGCTCCGGCGGATCTGGCAACTTGACATTTGCTCGGATCCTAAAATGGAGGATTGTCCCTGAAAGTTGACAAGCCGGTGAATCCGGTGGAAGTTGTTTCGCCGGATTCGGACAAGTATCAAGGGAGATATGACCTTCCATAGTTGGGGTATGCGCAGCGACTCTGGGAGCCGGCTGCGACTCGAAATCCGGTGGATAATCGACCGGATTGAGTAACAAAAATACCATCTAGAGAAAATGCTCCAATAGGCCTGCCGAGGCGTCCGGTGGATGATCCACCTGATCCGGCGGATCATCCACCGGATCCAGTAGTGCAGGTTGTTACTGAGGGACTTCCAAAATCCAGGCTCGACGTCCGAAACTCACTAGAACATTTTGTTACTCGGGGACTTTATCAAAATTCTGACTGCAGGTCTGCGGACAGGTTTCGAAACTCGTTACACCCCATCACCAAACACGACCCAAAAGCGGGTAGGGTGCCTGGGAACAGTGCAGGAGACCCCCACACCATGTGCAATGGGATATGCGCCTTGGGAAAGGCGCTTCGCACGTGAACGAAGGCGCCACGGCGAGTGGCAGCGTCAGGCTTCTGTGGTGGTTGAGACCTCCGCTTCGGCAAGCATAACGTGAGCTACGCTTGGCTGAATTGCGCACAGTTTGGTGCGTTGGAAAGCTCATAACTAGCCCTAAATATTTTGTGATCACGTCCATGTTAAAAAACTAATGCAAAATGACGTTATTCCCTTCGCAAACTGACTGTCTCTAAATTCCTGCTCACATAGCGTGAGGCGACCAGAAAGCTCACGCTTAGTCTCAGACTCGCCAAAAACAGTAGACGTGAACCACTGGAGACAATCAGACAAACGTCGGGATCGCATCACGCGGATCTCATCCTGACAACACATGCCTTCTTTGGTCGGTCATTGTGCATGGTAGCCACACTGTGCTACTACTTATTGAAGGTCGTTGTACTTGCTACTTGAAAACGAATATTCTGAAACCATTGTTTCCCCCTTTGACCAATTGTGACTCGTGTTATGGGTTGTGAATGTTGATCACCCATACAGAAATGCTTTTGTCATGATCAGTGACATATGCCTAGTTTGGTTGTTTGGTGTGCATAGTAGCCACACCGTGCCACTACGTATTGATGTTCTTTGTCCTTTCTAGTCGATACATAGGGTTCCCAAACCATTGTCTCTCCCTCTGACCATTTGTGACTCATGTGATGAGTTGTCAATGCTGACCACACATAGTGGAATTCTTTGGTCATAGACAGTGACGTATGTATCCTTTGGTTGGTCACTGTGCAGGCTAGCTACACTATGCCACTACTTGTTAAAGGTCTTTGTACTTGCTAGTTTATAACTAGCGTTCCCAACCCATTGTTCTACTCTGTGACCATTTTTGAATCGTGTTATGAGTTTTCAATGTGGACCACACACTGTGAAATTCTTTTGGTCATGGTTGCTGGCATATGCTTACTTTGGTTTGTCACTGTGTATGGTTGCCACGCTGTGTCACTACGTATTGACAGTCTTTGTGCTTTCTAGTTAATAGCTAGTGTTCCCAAACAATTGTTACCCCCTCTAACTATCTGTGACTCTTGTTGTGAGTTGTCAACGTTTACCACGTGAAGTGAAATTCTTTGGTCATGGTCAGTGACATATGCATACTGAGGCTGGTCACTGTGCATGGTAGCCACACTGCGCCACTACATATTGAAGGTCTTTGTGTTGTGAACCTTCAACGTTGACCACACAATGCGGATTTCTTTGGTCAAAGGCAGTAGATATGCCTACTTTGGTCGGTCATTGTGCATGGTAGCAACACCGTGCTACTACTTATTGAAGGTTGTTGTCCTTGCTAGTTGAAAACAAATATTCCAAAACCATTGTTTTCCCCTCTGACCATTTGTGACTCATGTTATCGGTTGTGAACGTTGACCACCCATATTGAAATTCTTTGGTCATGGTCAGTGACATATGCCTAGTTTGGTTGTTCGGTGTACATAGCAGTCACACCGTGCCACTACGTATGGAAGTTCTTTGTCCTTTGTAGTCGATACATAGGGGTCTCAAACCATTGTCTCTCCCTATGACCATTTGTGGCTGGTGTTATGAGTTGTCAATGTTGAGCACACATAGTGGACGTCTTTGGTCATAGTCAGTGACGTATGCATTCTTTGGTTGGTCACTGTGCACGCTAGCCACACGTTGCCACTACATGTTAAAGGTCTTTGTACTTGCTAGTTGACAAGGAGTGTTCCCGACCCGTTGTTTCCCCCTCTGACCATTTGTGACTCGTGTTATGAGTTTTCAACGTTGACCACACACTGTGAAATTCTTTTCATCATGGATAGTTGCATATGCCTACTTTGTTTTGTCAATGTGCATGGTTGCCACACTGGTCACTTCGTTTTGAAGGTCTTTGTGCTTTCTAGTTGATAGCTATTGTTCCTAAACCATTGTTACCCCCTCTGACTATCTGTGACTCTTGTTGTGAGTTGTCAACGTTGACCACATGAAGTGAAATTCTTTTGTCATGGTCAGTGATATATGCATACTTTGGTTGGTCACTGTGTACGGTAGCCACATTGTGCCACTACATATTGAAGGTCTCTATACTTGCTTGTCAATAACTAGTATTCACAAACCATTGCTTCCCCTCTGAACATTTGTGACTCGTGTTATGAGTTGTCAAAGTTGACCACACATAGTGACATTCTTCAGTCATGGTCAGTGACATATGCCTTCTTTTGTTGGTCATTGTACATGTTAACCACACCCTGCCTCTACTTATTGAAGGTCCTTGTGCTTGCTACTTGATACCTGGTGTTCCCAAACCATTGTTTCCCCCTCTAACAATTTGTGAATTGTATTATGAGTTGTGAACGTTGACCACACACAGCCGATTTATGTGGTCAAAGGCAGTACATATGCCTACTTTGGTTGGTCATTGTGCATGGTAGGCACACCGTACTACTACTTTCAATGGTCCAAGACCTTTGTTTCCCCCTCTGACCGTTTGTGATTCGTGTTATGGGTTGTGAACGTTGACCACCCATATTGAAATTCTTTGGTCATAGTCAGGGACATGTGCCTAGTTTGTTTGTTTGGTATGCATAGTAGCCACACCATGCCACTACTTATTGAAGTTTTTTGTCCTTCCTAGTTGATACATAGGGTTCTCAAACCATTGTGTCTCCCTCTGACCATTTGTGACTTGTGTTCTGAGTGTTGACATGATGTGCCCCTTGCCATGAATGCTGTTGATCGTACTCCCTGGTTCAACCACTGAGGAGTGATTGAACACCTAATTTGACTTTAGATTTGGATTCCTTGGATTATTCCATGCAGGATCAAGCTTTGAATTGCTCGATTGGAGTGAGTATTCAGAAATTTAGACTAGCCCGAAATTCGGGTGTTGGGGGGGTGGAATCTGGTACCTGCCATGGGTGGCTAGATAATCCACCACCAGTGATCTGAGTTCGTCTCCAACGACCCCCAAATGCACCAGGGCCATAAAGGAAGCAACCAGAAGACTCTCCTTGACCAGGATGAACTTGTCCTTGACTTCTGCGCGAGGAAAGGTGCTTTGACGGGTCATCGTCGAAGCGCCTCCCATTGCCTAGCGTGCAAGGCAAGGTCGGCGGCTCCACCAAGGGTTACTTCGACGGCCGTAGCAGGGGCTCTACTGCTCTGTTTTGGGCGTGCTTGGATGAGTTGGAAAGCTTAGATCACAGGCTATAAGGATCTGATGTAATCTTACTGTTCTAAGTAAAAAAATGTGTTTCATTTCAGTTCTATTGAATGCAACGTATTCTGCCCAGTCACATCAGTGATCCTTGTACTCCACACTCTTCACCGTTGGTGTCCATTGGCTGCCCCCAAACCTTGGTAGCGTGAACTAGTGAGATCTAGGCATCCTTGAGGGTGCCTCTTTACCCAGTAGAGCCAACAAAGGGTTATGGGCCCATGTGCCTAGAAGGATCCTAGATAACTTTCACACTACCGCCGCGCGCCATGGTAACGACCAAGCTAGAGAGTATTGGGACCGTCTCCAAGTTTGATGGGAACGGCTTCCCTTTGTGGAGGTGGCAGTTTGAGGTCTACCTCAATGACAAGGGCCTGCTTGAGCTGTTCAACAGTGAAGAGACCGCCCCTCCGGACACCGCAACGCCTGAGAAAGTGGAAAAGTACAAGAAGCACAACAAGAAGGCGCTTGCTTTGTTGGTGTTAGCGCTAGCTCCACTGCTGCGCGCACTGATTCAAGGATACACGGAGGCCGCGGAGGCCTGGAAGAAGCTCTGCGCCATCTATCACTCCACCAACCTTGCTAATCAGCTCTTTGTCTTCAAGAGGCTCGTCACCCTCCGAGCCAATGTAGGTGACAACGTTATGGAGATCCTACAGCAGATCGAGTCCCTCACTACCGAGTGCGTAGCCACCGGATGGAAGGTCGACCCTCAGCTGCAAGCCATGATCCTCCTCCTGGCCTTGCCGGACAGTTGGAGTCCCATGATCACCGTCATAGGCGTTTTCTCCGCCGATGAGCTGAAGTACCCAAAGGTGGCTGAGTACGTCCGTAATGAATGGATGTGGTATGGTGGGAGAGAGAGCGGGGCAACATCAAGTTCCACCTATGCCGTCCGTCCTCAAGGTGGAGGGGGAGGCAAGAAGGGGAATGGTGCCAAGCAGGGCACCAAGAGACAGTGCCACTACACACGCGACTTCCCGAACAAGAAGCCGGACCAGCTCGGGATGGAAGGGAAGACGGACACCCCAGCTATGATGGCCAGGGAGTCTACCGACTTGACAGATCCGCAAGTCACGGTGATCGACTCCGGATCAGGCGGCCACACACAATGCAACCGGGCGGTATTCATCACCCACGGCGCCACTGAGCAGCGCATGACAGTGGCCAACGGCAAAACACAGTTGGCCGCGGGCGAAGACAATGTTGGCATTGAGTCGGTGGTGAACGGGAAAGTCATTCCGTGCACCATCTACGACGTGCTCCACATGCCCAACTTTGGGGCAAACCTGATGTCAGTGAGCCGCCTTATGGACAAGGGGCTCGAGGTACTCTTCAACAAGAAGGAGGCTATCATCCGGAAGGAGGGGGACGGCGAGGTGATTGCACGTGGCAAGAGGGAGGATGACCTGTATCTTCTCCGTACCAAGGTTATTGCCGATGCGGTGAGGACCAACGCCGCTAACCTCGCGACGACGGATGAAGGGGACCTGAACCTGTGGCATCGCTGGTTGTACCACATTGCTCCCTCAATGGTAAGGGACATGGCAAGGAAGGAAGTGGTGGGGGGTCTTGAGGTCAAGAGTCTCGACGCAGCCAAGGATGCCGTGTGCGAGCCATGCGTGGTCGGCAAGGTGACACAGCAGCTGTTTAATGGCAAAGGGATGCGAGTGTTGGCAAAGTTGGAGGTGGTGCACACTGACGTGTGCGGACCATTTGAGAGTTCCATCAGGGGTGCTTGCTACTTCGTCACCTTCATCGACGATCACAGCCGCAAGCTCTATCTCTACATCATCAAGAGGAAGAGCGATGTCTTGTCGTGCATGCAAGAATTCGTGGCGGCTGTGGAGCAGTAAACGGAGTTGAAGGTGAAGGCGTTCCAGAGCGACAACGGTGGCGAGTACGAGGGCTGCTCGGCATGGATGAAGAGCAAGGGGATCGTGTGGCAAAAAACTATGCAACACTCTCCCCAGCAGAACGGTGTCGCCAAAAGGGCGAATCGCACGATCCTCAACATGGCCGGGTCCATGTTGAGCGATGCCGGCCTTGCGCAGCGGTACTGGGGCGAGGCGGCACCGACAGCGGCGTACATCATCAACCTGACGCCAACAAAGCCGCTAAAAGACGTGGAGTCCAAGGTGTGGAAGACACCACAAGAAGTGTGAAGTGGGAGGAAGCCAACTGTGGCACACCTCCGCACGTTTCATTGTGTTACACATGCTGTTGTGCAGGCACGGAAGGGTCGGGGCAAGCTGGACCCGCGGACTCACCGATGCATCTTCGTCGTGTACAAGAGCAGGAGCAAGGCGTACCGACTCTTCGACCCGCGGAGGCAGTGGATTGTGAAGAGTCACGCCGTCACGTTCGACAAGGTCAGCCATTGGACGGACAAGGACGCGGGTCTCTCCAAGCGTGGGGAGTGGCTGCAACTCCTTGAGGGGGAGACACCGGAGGACACAAAAGAGGGTGATGTTCCATTGGCTCCAACCGGCGAGAACCATCCGGGGGATGGGGGAGCGACTGATTTGCATTCAGCCGTGTTGGACAATGAGTCTGAAGCGCCGGCAGCAGTGGAGCTGAACAAGGAGGCGGGGAGTGAGCCCGCATCTCCATGGTCCCCAAGAGAGGGGGAGCAGGTCAGCGGTGTAAGTGGCATCGCATGGGGGCAGCAGTAGCAGCGGCAGCAGTAGTAGCAGCCTCAACAGCAGCAGCCCCGGAGAAGCGGAAGCACAAGGAGGACGGCAAAGAGGTACAATGCCGCGGAGGGCATCTAGACTGGGCTCGCTCGAGCGTTCTTTGCACAAGAGGAGTCCAAGACTGTCAAGGAGGCGTTGCAGCAGAAGGATGGGGCTGAGTGGAAGGGAGCTATAAAATCTGAGTTTGCCTCCCATGAAGAGAATGGCACTTGGCAGCTGATTGACAGGTCGGAGGGCGCCAAAATCATCGGCTCCAAGTCGATCTTCAAGAAGAAGCTCACCAAGAAGGGGAAGGTGGAGCGGTACAAGGCGCGGCTGGTCGGAAAGGAGTACGCCCAGCGGAAGGGTGAACACTACGATCAAACCTTTGCACCGGTGGCAATGTTTGCCTCCATCCGCTCCATCCTCTTGGTGGTGGTGGCGTAGGACTACGAAGTCCATAAAATGGATGTAAAAACTGCATTCCTCAACGGCGACCTGGACAAGGAGGTCTACATGGAGGTGCCGAAGGGGGTGGACGCACCGCCCGGGAAGGTGTGCCGGCTTCGCAAGGCGCTCTACGGGCTGAAGAAAGCGCCACTCATGTGGTACCTGAAAATGGACAGCTTCATGGCCGAGCTTGGCTTCAAGCGCTGCGAGGCGGATCACAGTGTGTACATGCGGAACCAGGGGGGGTTGCACCAGATCGTGGCACTTTACGTTGATGATCTCATCCTCGTGTCGTTGGACATTATGGAATTGGTGCACCTGAAGCGGCAGCTGGGCGGTCGGTTCAAAATGACCGACATGGGCGAGCTACCTCGGCGTTGCCATGAAGAGGGACCGCAAGGCACGCACGCTCAAGATGGGATAGGAAAAGTACGTGCAAGAGGTGCTCCGCTGCTACAACATGGAGGAGTGCAACCCCATCGGCACACCCATGACCACCACATGTGAGCTGAGCTCAAGCATGGGCCCGAGCACGGATGAGGAGAAGGAGGAGATGGCAAGTGTGCCATACCAGTCTGCAGTGGGGAGCATCATGTACGCCATGGTGGCGATGCGGCCCAACCTGGCCTTCGCGAAGGGCCAAGTGAGCCGGCATGTTCCTGACCCGGGGCCGCTGCATTGGAAAGCGGTGAAGCGGATCCTTTGCTACCCTAAGGCGACAAAACAGTCGCAGCTTGTGTTTGGACGGGGAGCACGTGATGACTCCCTTGAGTTGGTCGGCTACTCCGATGCCGACTGGGCTGGTGATGTGGATGACAGAAATTCGACATCGGGATACGTGTCTTTGCTTGGTGGTGGATCAGTTTCATGGGCAAGCAGGAAGCAAGACTGTGTGGCACTGTCCAGCACCAAAACGGAGTATATCGCGCTCCCGTAAGCCGCAAAGGAAGTGGTTTGGCTGTGGCGGCTGCTAGAGGAGATCGGCGTGCCACAAAGGAAGCTGACAGTACTCAATGTCGACAACATGGGTGCCATCAGCCTTACCCAGAACCCGGTGCTGCACAGGAGGACCAAGCACATTGGGACTTGGTGGCGAAGGGAGATGCGGCTATTGTGCATTGTGGCACTAAGCGCATGCTCGCCGATGCCATGACCAAGGCACAGCCCAAGGACAGGGAGGACGCGAGCTACATGGAGCTTGGTCTGCATGGTGAGAATTAGAATGTTACAGGTCCCAAGGACAGGGCATCAAGGCTGCGGTGCAAGGGGGAGATTGTTGACATGATGTGTCCCTTGCCATGAATATCGTTGATCGTACTCCCTGGTTCGACCACTGAGGAGTGTTCGAACACCTGATCTGACTAGATTTGGAATTCCTGGGATTTTGCCATGCAGGATCGAGCTTTGAATTGCTCAATTTGAGTGAGTATTCAGAAAGTTAGCCTAGCCTGAAATTCGGGTGTTGCGGGGGTGGAATCTGGTACCCGCCATGGGTGACGAGATAATCCATCACAAGTGATCTGAGTCCATCTCCATCGACCCCCAAATGCACCAGGGCCATAAAGGAAGCAACCAAAAGACTCTCCTTGACGAGGATGAACTTCTCCTTGACTTCTGGGCGAGGAAAAGCGCATCGACGGGTCATCGTCGAAGCGCCTCCCATTGCCTAGAGTGCAAGGCAAGGTGGGCGGATCCACCAAGGGTTTCTTCGCCGGCCGTAGCAGGGGCTCTACTGCTCTATTTTGGGCGTGCTTGGATGCGTTCGAACGTTTAGATCACAGGCTATTAGGATCTGATGTCATCTCACTATTCTAAGTAACAAAAACGTGTTTGGAGTCAGTTCTATTGAATGCAACGTATTCCGCCCACTCACATCCGTGATCCTTGTACTTCACACTCTTCACTGTTGGTGTCCATTGACTGCCCCAAGCCTTGGAAGCGTGAACCAGTGAGAGCTAAGCATCCTTGAGGGTGCCTCCACACCCACTAGAGCCAACAATGAGTTGTCAATGTTGACCACACATATTGGACTTCTTTGGTCATAGTCAGTGAGGTATGCATCTATTGGTTGGTCATTGTGCACGCTAACAACACCGTGCCACTACTTGTTGAAGGTCTTTGTACTTGCTAGCTGATAACTAGTTTTCCCAACCCACTGTTTCCCCATCTGACCATTTGTGACTTGTGTTATGAGTTTTCAACGTTGACTACACACTCTGAAATTCGTTTGGTCATGGTTAGTGGCATATGCCTACTCTGGTTTGTCACGGTACATGGTTGCCATGCCGTGTCACTACGTATTAAAGGTCTTTGTGATTTCTAGTTGATAGCTAGTGGTCCCAAACCAATGTTACCCCCTCTGGCTATCTGTGACTCTTGCTATGAGTTGTCAGCGTTTACCACATGAAGTGAAATTCTTTGGTCATGGTCAATGACATATGCGTACTTTGGTTGGTCACTGTGCATGGTAGCCACACTGTGCCACTACATATTGAAGGTCTTTGTACTTCTTAGTCAATAACTAGTATACACAAGCCATTGTTTCCCCCTCTCACCATTTGGGACTTGTGTTATGAGCTGTCAAAGTTTACCACACATAGTGATATTCTTTGGTCATGCTTAGTGACACATGCCTACTTTCGTTGGTCATTGTACATGGTAGCCACACCGTGCCACTACTTATTGAAGGTCCTTCTGCTTGCTAGTTGACACATGGTGTTCCAAAACCATTGTTTCCCCCTCTGACCATTTGTGACTCGTATTGTGAACTTTCAACATTGACCACACACATCGGATTTCTTTGGTCAAAGGCAATACAAATGCCTACTTTGGCTGGTCACTGTGCGTGGTAGCCACACCGTGCTACTACTCATCGAAGGTTATTGTCCTTGCTAGTTGAAAACAAACATTCCGAAACCATTGTTTTTCCCTCTGATCATTTGTGACTCGTGTTATGGGTTGTGAACGTTGACCACCCATATTGAAATTCTTTGGGCATGGTCAGTGACATATGCCTAGTTTGGTTGTGCAGTGTGCATAGCAGCCACATCGTGTCACTACAAATAGAAGTTCTTTGTCCTTTCTAGTCAATACATAGGGTTCTCAAACCATTGTCTCTCCCTCTGACCATTTGTGACTCGTGTTATGAGTTGTCAATGTTGAGCACACATATTGGACTTCCTTGGTCATAGTCAGTGACGTATGCATCCTGTGGTTGGTCACCGTGCACGCTAGCCACACGGTGCCACTACATGTTTAAGGTCTTTGTACTTGCTGGTTGATAACTAGTGTTCCCAACCCATTGTCCCCCCCTCTGACCATTTGTGACTCGTGTTCTGAGTTTTCAACGTTGACTGCACACTATGACATTCTTTTGGTCATGGTTAGCGGCATATGCCTACTTTGATTTGTTACTGTACATGGTTGCCTCACCGTGTCACTACGTTTTGAAGGTCTTTGTGCTTTCTAGTTGATAGCTATTGTTCCCAAACCATTGCTATCCCCTCTGACTATTTGTGACTCTGGTTGTGAAGAGTCAACGTTGACCAAATGAAGTGAAATTCTTGGGTAATCGTAAGTGACATACGCATACTTTGGTTGGTCACTGCGCATGGTAGCCACACTGTGGTCCTACATATTGAAGGTCTCTGTACTTGCTAGTCGATAACTAGTATTCACAAACCATTGTTTCCCCCTCTGACCATTTGTGACTCGTGTTATGAGTTTTCAATGTTGACCACACATAGTGACATTCTTTGGTAATGGTCAGTGACATTTGCCTACTTTGGTTGGTCACTGTACATGGTAACCAGACCGTGCCACAACTTATTGAAGGTCCTTGTGCTTGCTAGTTGATAACTGGTGTTCCCAAACCATTGTTTCCCCCTCTCACCATTTGTGAATCGTATTATGAGTTGTCAATGTTGACCACACACAGCGGATTTCGTTCGTCAAATGCAGTCAATATGCCTACTTTGGTCGGTCATTGTGCATGGTAGCCACACCATGCAACTACTTACAATGGTACGAGACCATTGTTTCCCCCTCTGACCGTTTGTAACTCGTGTTATGGGTTGTGAACGTTGACCACCCATATTGAAATTCTTTGGTCATGGTCAGTGACATGTGCCAAGTTTGGTTGTTCGGTGTGCATAGCAGCCAGACCGTGCTACTACTTGTTGAGTTTGTTTTTCCTTTCTAGGTTATACATAGGGTTCCCAAACCATTGTCTCTCCCTGTGACCACTTGTGACTCGTGTTTTAAGTTGTCAACGTTGACCAGACATAGTGGACTTCTTTGGTCATAGTCAGTGACATATGCCTAGTTTGGTTGTGCAGTGTGCATAGCAGCCAGACCGTGCTACTACTTGTTGAGTTTGTTTTTCCTTTCTAGGTTATACATAGGGTTCCCAAACCATTGTCTCTCCCTGTGACCACTTGTGACTCGTGTTTTAAGTTGTCAACGTTGACCAGACATAGTGGACTTCTTTGGTCATAGTCAGTGACGTATGCATCTATTGGTTGGTCACTGTGCACGCTAGCCACACAGTGCCACTACTTGTTGAAGGTCTTTGTACTTGCTAGTTGAGAACTAGTGTTCCCAACCCATTGTTTCCCCCTCTGACCATTTGTGACTCGTGTTATGAGTTATCAACGTTGACCACACTCTGTGAAGTTTGTTTGGTCATGGTTGGTGGCATATGCCTACTTTGGTTTGTCACTGTACATGGTTGCCACGCCGTGTCAGTACGTATTAAAGGTCTTTGTGCGTTCTAGTTGATAGCTAGTGTTCCCAAACCATTGTTACCCCCTCTGGCTATCTGTGACTCTTGTTGTGAGTTGTCAGCGTTAACCACATGAAGTGAAATTCTTTGGTCATGGTCACTAACATATGCATACTTTTGTTGGTCATTGTGCATGGTAGCCACACTGTGCCACTACATATTGAAGGTTTTTCTATTTGCTAGTCGATAACTAGTATTCACAAGCCATTGCTTCCCCCTCTGACCACTTGGAACTCGTGTTCTGAGTTGTCAAAGTTTACCACACAGTGACATTCTTTGGTCATGGTCAGTGACATATACCTATTTTGGTTGGTCATTGTACGTGGTAGCCACACCGTGGCACTACTTTTTGAAGGTTCTTGTGCTTGGTAGTTGATACCTGGTGTTTCCAAACCATTGTGTCCCCCTCTCACCATTTGTAACTCGTTTTATGAGTTGTCAATGTTGACCACACGAAACAAAGTTCTTTGGTCAAAGACAATGCATATGCCTAATTTGGTCGGTCATTGTGCATGGTAGCCACACCGTGCTACTACTCATTGAAGGTCGTTGTACTTGCTACTTGAAAATGAATATTCCGAAACCATTGTTTCCCCCTATGACCATTTGTGACTCGTGTTATGGGTTGTGAACGTTGACCACCCATACTGAAATGCTTGTGTCATGGTCACTCACATATGCCTAGTTTGGTTGTTTGGTGTGCATAGTAGCCACTATGTGCCACAACATATTGACATTTTTTGTCCTTTCTAGTCGATACATAGGGTTCCAAAACTATCGTCTCTCCCTCTGACCATTTGTGACTCGTGTTATGAGTTGTCAATGCTGACCACAAATAGTGGACTTCATTGGTCACAGACAATGACGTATGCATCCTTTGGTTGGTCACTGTGCACGCTAGCCACACGGTGCCATTACTTATTGAAGATCTCTGTACTTGCTAGTTGATAACTAGCGTTTCTGATCCATTGTTTCCCCCTCTGACCATTTGTGACTCGTGTTATGAGTTTTCAACGTTGACCACACACTGTGAAATTCTGTTGGTCATGGTTAGTGGCATATGCCTACTTTCGTTTGTCACTGTACGTGGTTTTCACACCGTGTCACTATGTTTTGAAGGCCTTTGTGCTTTCTAGTTGATAGCTATTGTTCCCAAACCATTGGTACCCCCTCTGACTATCTGTCTCTTGTTGTGAGTTGTCAACGTTGACCACATGAAGTGAAATTCTTTGGTCATGGTCAGTGATATATGCATACTTTGGTTGGTCACTGTGCATGGTAGCCACACTGTGCCACTACATATTGAAGGTCTCTGTACTTGCTAATTGATAACTAGTATTCACAAACCATTGTTTCCCCCTGTGACCATTTGTGACTCGTGTTATGAGTTGTCAAAGTTGACAAAACATAGTGACATTATTTGGTCATGGTCAGTGACATATGCTTACTTTGTTTAGACATTGTACATGGTGACCACACCGTGCCACTACTTATTGAAGGTCCTTGTGCTTGCTAGTTGATACCTGGTGTTCTCAAACCATTGTTTTCCCCTTTGACCACTTGTGACTCGTATTCTGTGTTGTCAATGTTGACCACACACAGCCGATTTCTTTGGTCAAAGGCAATACATATGCCTACTTTGGTCGGTCATTGTGCATGGTAGCCATACTGTGCTCATACTTATTGAAGGTCGATGTACTCGCTACTTGAAAATGAATATTCCAAAACCATTGTTTCCCCCTCTGACCATTTGTGACTCGTGTTATGGGTTGTGAACGTTGACCACCCATACTGTAATACTTTGGTCATGGTCAGTGACATATGCCTAGTTTGGTTGTTTGGTGTGCATAGTAGCCAGACCATGCCACTACATATTGACGTTCTTTGTCCTTTCTATTCGGTACATAGGGTGCACAAACCATTGTCTCTCCCTTTGACCATGTGTGACCCATATTATGAGTTGTTTATGCTGACCACACATAGTGGACTTCTTTGGTCATAGACAGTGATTTATGCATCCTTTGGTTGGTCACTGTACACGCTAGCCACACCGTGCCACTACTTGTTGAAGGTCTGTGTAGTTGCTAGTTAATAACTAGCGTTCCCAACCCGTTGTTTCCCCCTCTGATGACACAGTGAAATTCTTTTGGTCATGGTTAGTTGCATATGCTTACTTTGGTTTGTCACTGTACATGGTTTCCACGCTGTGTCCCTATGTATTGAAGGTCTTTGTGCTTTCTAGTTAAGAGCTAGCTTTCCCATACCACTGTTATCCCCTCTGACTACTTGTGACTCTTGTTGTGAGTTGTCAATGTTGACCACGTGAAGTGAAATTCTTTGGTCATGGTCAGTGACATATGCATACTTTGGCTGGTCACTGTGCATGGTAGCCACATTGTGCCACTATACATTGAAGTTCTTTGTACTTGCTAGTCAATAACTAGTATTCGCAAACCATTATTTCCCCCTCTAACCATTTGTGACTCGTGTTATGAGTGGTCAGAGTTGACCACACATAGTAACATTCTTTGGTCATGGTGAGTGACACATGCATACTTTTGTTGGTCATTGTACATGGTAGCCACCCCGTGCCACTACTTATTAAAGGTCCTTGTGCTTGCTAGTTGATACCTGGTTTTTCCAAACCATTGTTTTCCCCTCTGTTCATTTGTGACTCGTTTTATGAACTTTCAACGTTGACCACACACAACGGATTTCTTTGGTCAAAGGTGTTAGCTACTGAGCTAACCACCTCTGACAGAGAAGCCGCGTAACCGAAAAGCTCACAAAGGTTTTTATGCCTTGTTCCTTTTTTGACATGTGTCATGTACAACAAACTTAATGAGGTATACCCTTCACCTTCAAGAGTACAAATGCCTTAGTATCACATCTGAAGAAGAGCTTAAGTCGTCAATACACATGATAGTATCAAGCAAGGGTTGATTGATCAGCATGCAAGACAAGTCTTTTTATAGTTATGTGCACAGTCCTAGAACTCAAAAGCACATTGCTGGGAAGTGGCCTGAACCAGCCACGTTACCAATGGACTTGCATTGTGGGCTTGACACATAGGCATCCTAGTGTCAAGGTGACAGACCAACCATGTATCGTCCAAGAAGCGACGGAATTTCTTTCTTGGAAGCTTCCACAACAAACAAGATATGCATGGGGCCAGGATGGAACTCATGACCTCTCACTTGGCCAAATCAACAAAATGGCCAAGGTAACCACTCACCCACATGGTGTACTTAGAGGTCATATCTCACAAGAGACAGAGCATAGTTGAGTCACACTACACCGGATCTAGGGGTCATACCTCTACAAGGGACAGAGCATTCCTGATCTGTCCTACAACACTGAACAAGGGGTAAAAACATTCAACAAATCACTCCCTTGCACCTTGCGTCAGTGACCATCATCATTTGTCATCACTTGCATTGACCATGCCGATACCTTGCCTGCCCGCCTGGTGGAGATCCTTGTCCAGTGACCTTGTAAGCATGTCAGCCCGGTTGAACTTGGTACCGACATACTCGAGCTCCACCGTCTGCTTGTAGACCCAGTCTTGAGCGTAGTGGTAGCGGATCTTGATGTGCTTTGTGCGCCTGGACAGGACGGGGTGCTTTGACATGTCAATGGCGCTCATGTTGTTAATCTTGATGACCGTTGCCGTTGCCTGTGGTGCCTTCATCTCAGATAGCAAGCTTTGTAAGCACTGCATCTCTTTACACACCTCGGCCACGGCGATGTACTCAGCTTCAGCTGTTGACAAAGAGACACATTCTTGCTTGCGACTTGCCCAACTGACTGCACCTCCATTCAACATACACACAAAGCTAGAGGTAGATTTTCTGTCATCGATTTTCCCTCCCCAATGAGCATCTGTGTAGCACATGAGACGGAGTGATGCGGTTCCAGCGATGCCTCCAAAGCGGAGCCCCACGTGCCGCGTCCCCTGAAGGTAGTGCATGATGCGCTTCACGGCCTGCCAGTGAATTGGACCGGGATTGGCCACAAACCGGCTCACCTGCCCAAGAGCATGGGCTGTATCTGGTCAAGTGGCGAATATGGCATACATCAGACTGCACACTGTAGACTGATATGGGATGCCCAGCATGTCAGTTTTCTCCGCTTCGTTGGATGGGGACATGGAGGTGGATAGTTTGCACTCCGAGCTCATGAATGTGTTGGCAGGTTTGTAATCTGCCATGTCGTATCGTTTGAGGATGGAGTCGATGTATTTTGTCTGGTTCAGGCTGATTGTACCTGCTGCTTTGTCGCGCTTGATGGCAATTCCAAGATAGAAATGAAGAGGACCCATGTCCTTCATCTCGAATCTACTACTTTGGTGCCCCTTGAGATTGTCTAGCAGCTGCGTCAAAGAGGAGCATAGAATCAGGTCATCAACATACAAGGCGACCAACATAGTCCCTTTGTCACTCTCATGCACGTACATGCTAGGGTCATTGTTGCAGTGCATGAAGGACTCCTTGGCCATGAACATGTCAATCTCCTGGTACCAAAGTCTTGGCACTTTTTTTAGCCCATAGAGTGCCTTCACCAATCTGCACACATTGCCCTCAGGAGCATCAACCCCCTGCAGAACCTCCATCAATACCTCCTTGTCAAGTTTGCCGTAAAGGAAGGCTGTCTTGACATCCATCTGGTGGACCTCCATGTTCTTGGCAGTAGCAATGGCGAGCATTGACGAGATGGAGGCAAACGTCACAGCTGGAGCAAAGGTCTCATTGTACTCTACACCAGGCCGTTGGGAGAACCCCTTTGCTACCACCCGTGCCTTGTACTTGTGTATCTTGCCATCTTGTTTCCTTTTTACTTTGAGCACCCACTTGGACCCCACAACGTGAGCCCCGGCAGGACTGTCCACCCGCACCCATGTCCCATTCTCTTCAATGGAACTGAGTTCACTGCGAATTGCTTCATCCCACTCTGCTTTATTAGGCCGAGTGAGTGCCTCTGCAACAGACGTTGGCTCCTCTTGAACCAAGAATGAATAGTTGAAGCCTGTCCATTCACCTCTATCTGCGTCGTAATGCTGCCGAGATACTTTGAGGCGCGAACTGCTCCTTGAACGTGTTGGCTGGTGCTGTTGACGTGGAGGCTGGAGGTCTGGTTTGTCGTTGATGATGGGAGCGGCATCCTTGTCATGTTCGGGAGGATCGGATACGTCGGAATCAGAGTTTGATTCCTCTGAGTCATCTTCATGAGCTCCTCTCCCTGTTGTAGCGCCTATCCCATGCCATTATGCTGGTGCTTTGTCTCCATCTTCAAGGAGAGTGAGCCACTTTCCCTGTTTTGGAGTATTCTTGAGTTCAAGATGCTCTCTCTTACTCAGAGACGTTTCGTAGAAATCCACGTCTTTGCTGCGGATGACCTTCTTGGTTCCTTGGTCTCACAGTCTATAAGCTTTGTGGACGGTGTCATAGCTGATGAAAATGCACTTTCGTGCTCTTGCATCGAGCTTTCTAGGGCCCTCACTGGCCTGGACCTTGGCAAACCCGGTGCAACGGAACACCTTGAGATGGGAGGCTTCCAGCTTCTTGCCTGACCATGCTTCTTCAGGCGTCTTCAACTGCTGTGTCTGCTTCTTCTTGCCTCTCCTTCGCAGAGCTGGTGCAGGTGTGAGGTTCACAAGGTAGGTAGCCGTACGTGCTGCTTCAGCCCAGAACCTAGGAGGAAGCTTGGCGTCAAAGAGCATGCACCTTGTCATGCCTAGGAGCGTCTTGTTCATCTTCTCTGCTACGCCGTTGCTTTGAGGTAAGTAGGGCATAGTTTTCTGGTGTTCAATGCCCTGTGTCTTGAGCCACTCCGTGCAAGCTTCGTACTCTCCCCCGTTGTCCGTCCTGAATGCCTTCACCTTCTTTCCACTCTGTCGCTCAATCATAGCGACAAAGGCTTGCAGATTCTCCTTCACCTCACTTTTTTTGTTTTGAGAAAGTATATCCCAACTTTGCGGCTGTTGCCATTGATGCATGTGAGGAAATATCTGCTGCATCCATTTGACGGTATGCGAAAGGGACCACATACATCAGAGTGGACGAGATCAAGAGGTGCGAGAGCACGCGTGAAATTGGGCTTGAAGGATTTCCTTTTTGCCTTGCCTTGAAGGCATGGCTTACACATGATCTCCACTCCCTCCACCTCATCACCTAGCTCCATCCCACGTACTAGCTCCTGCTTTCCCATGAGCTCCAATGTGCAATGAGCCACGTGCCCAAAGTGCCTGTGCCACAGGTTCTCGGAGGATGTGCACCGGTGGCTGCATTTGGTTGCGGTTTTGATGCCGAATCATCTGCTGCCACTGCTTACGCTGCTCCAACATGTCCTTCCTCATCTGTGTCTGCATCACCGCTCTCCTCATCATCACTCTTGACCAAAGATTCAGCCGTTGAAGTTGTCGTTTTGGTCTGCAAGACGTAGAGTCCATCAACGCGAGGAACCTGTGCAACAACCTTCTTGGCAGAGTAGGAGATGTTGATGTCCTTGGTAGGAACTATCAGCGCTTCCTTCTCTGTAAAGACCACTGTCATGCCATGATCAGTAATCTTAGAGACAGAGAACAGGTTGGCTGTGAAGGAGGGCAAGTAGACCATCCCCTCTGGCTTGAGTTCGGAATCTCCACTGTTGACAGCCACTGTGACCAGCTTGTCACCAATTCCCTCAGCAGCCTCAACCTTGCTGTTGGCGACTATGACGTTCTTGTTACATGGAGCAAGAGAGATGAAGTCTCTCTTCTCATAAGTGGTGTGCTTGTTTGTGCCCGAGTCAAGGCCATAGGCTCGTGGCCTGAGTATCGCCCTCCCTTTGTTGGAGGCACCCTCAGCCATCAAGCTTGTAGGATCCTTCCCAGCATTTCCCCCTCGCCATTCATCCTCGTCTCCTCCCTCTCTCTTGGGCACAAAGCACTCTTGAGCCCAATGTCCAGCCTTGCCACAGTTGTGGCAGTTTCCTTGGCTCTTTGCACCCCTTCCACTGTTGCTAGTGCTATGTTTCCCTTATACCCAGAGGAGGAGATATTGTGGAAGGTGCCGCTGCTCCGTGAGGCAAAGGCAGCCATGTTTGCTTCACTACTGCTATGACGCATGGCTTCATTCTGCACAAACTCAGAGACGGTGGCGTAGGAAACTAGATCTTCAGTCCACCCTCCAATCACCGTTATCATGGGGCCCCAACTATCCGGCAGCGTCATCAGAAAAATCATGGCCTGCATGTCAGATTTCAGGTCCCACCCCATGCCGGTGGCTTGTTGCAAGAGCGTCTCAAATTTCTGTATAAAGGCGGAGACATCCTCCCCTTCACCAAGTCTCATATTGATGAGGTTTTGTAGAATGAAGAGAAGGTTGGCAAGTGAGGAGGACTGAAATACCTTGTTGAGTTTGGCGTTTGCCGCGGCTGCCACTGTACAACCACTGATGTGTGAAAGGATCGAGGGTTGTATGGAGGACACAAGAATGGCGAGAGCCTTCTTGTTGAGCTTGTCCCATGCCACAAGGTCAGCACCCACCTCCTTTGGTGCTGTGAAAGTTCCGTCAAAATATCCTAGAAGATCTCTGTCATCCATGATGATCTCAAACTGCCACTTCCAGAGTGCGAACCCCTCTCCATCAAACTTGAGGATGGGTGAATGATTCCCTGGTTCCCCTGTCCCTGCCATCCCTACAACTACAAGTGCTACAGCTGCTGCACCTGTTGTCAATGCCGATGAACTTGTGTTTGAGGCCACTGTAGGCTGTTGGTGAGAAGAGGAAACTGCTTTCCGTATTCACGTTGGCCGTTGCGAGCAGATGTAGGCTGATGTAGGCTGATGTCGGCTGATGTCAGCTCCCAAGGTAGAAAGGTGCAGATGTGTTACATTCCCCTCCTGATGATGTTGCCCTGCGAATAGAGAAGTTGGGTGAGAGCGAAGGCGCTCTCACTGCTTCTGACCTTAGTGGTTGCATGCGTGAAACTTCCCTAACCAGAGGAGCGGGCCCATAACTCTTTGATAGCTACTAAGCTAACCACCTCTGGCAGAGATGCCGCGAAACCAAAAAGCTCACAAAGATTTTTAGGCCTTCTTCCTTTGTTGATGTGTGTCATGCACCCAAAACTTAATCAGGCATACACTTCACCTTCAAGAGTACTAACGCCTTAGCATTGTATCTCAAGAAGAGCTCAAGTCGTCAATACGCAAGAGAGCATCAAACAAGGGTTGACTGATCAGCATGCAATACAAGTCCTTTTACAGCTGTCTGTCCAGTCCTAGAACTCAAAAGCACATTCCTGGGAAGTGGCCTGAACCTGGCACATAACCAATAGACATGCACTGTGGGCTTGACACATAAGCATCCTAGTGTCAAGGTGACAGACCAACCATGTAGCGTCCAAGAAGCTACGGACTTTCTTTCTTGGAAGCTTCCACAGCAAATAAGATATGCATGGGGCCAAGATCGAACTCATGACCTCTCACTTGGCCAAATAAAAAAAATGGCCGAGGTAACCACTCATCCACATGGTGTACTCACAGGTCATATCCCACTAGAAACAGAGCATAGTTGAGTCACACTACAACGGCTCTAGGGGTCATACCTCCACAAGGGGCACAGCATTCTTGAGCCGTCCTACAACACTGAACAAGGGGCAAGAACATTAAAAAAAAGATAGTACATATGCCTACTTTGGCCGGTCATTGTGCATGGTAGCCACACCGTGCTACTACTTATAATGGTCTGAGTCCATTGTTTCCCCCACTGACCGTTTGTGACTTGTGTTCTGGGTTGTGAACATTGACCACCCATATTGAAATTCTTCGGTCATGGTCAGTGACATGTGCCTAGTTTGGTTGTTCAGTGTGCATAGTAGCCACACCGTGCCAGTACTAATTGAAGTTATTTGTCCTTTCTAGTCAATACATAGGATTCCCAAACCATTGTCTCTCCTTATGACCATTTGTGACTCGTGTTATGAGTTTTCAATGTTGACCACACATAGTGGACTTCTTTGGTCATAGTCAATGACGTATGCATCTCTTGGTTGATCACTATGCACGCTAACCACACCGTGCCACTACTTGTTGAAGGTCTTTGTACTTGCTAGTTGATAACTAGTGTTCCCAACCCATTGTTTCCCCCTCTGACCATTTGTGACTCGTGTTATGAGTTTTCAACATTGACCACACACTGTAAAACTCGTTTCGCCATGGTTAGTGGCATATGCCTACTTTGGATTGTCACTGTTCATGGTTGCCACGCTGTGTCACTACGAGTGAAAGGTCTTTGTACTTTCTAGTTGATAGCTAGTGTTCCCAAACCATTATTACCCCCTCTGGCTATCTGTGACTCTTGTTGTGAGTTGTCAATGTGAGTTGACCACGTGAAGTGAAATGCTTTGGTCATGGTCAGTGACATATGCATACTTTGGTTGGTTACTGTGCATGGCAGCCACACTGTGCCACTACATGTTAAAGCTCTTTTTACTTGCCAGTCAATAACTAGCATTCACAAACCATTGTTTCCCCCTCTGACCATTTTGGACTCGTGTTATGAGTTGTCAAAGGTAACTACACATAAGGACATTCTTTGGTCATGGTCAGTGACATATGCCTACTTTGGTTGGTCATTGTACGTGGATGCCCCACCGTGCCACTACTTATTGAAGGTCCATGTGCTTGCTAGATGATACATGGTGTTCCCAAACCATTTGCTTTATGCTTTCTAGTCGATACATAGGGTTCTCAAACCATTGTCTCTCCCTCTGACCATTTGTGACTCGCGTTTTGAGTTGTCAATGTTAACCACACACAGTGGACTTCTTTGGTCATAGACAATGACGTATGCATCCTTTGGTTGGTCACCGTGCATGCTAGCCACACCATGCTAATACTCGTTCAAGGTCTTTGTACTTGCTAGTTGATAACTAGCGTTCCCAACCCATTTTTTCTCCCTTTGACTATTTGTGACTCGTGTTATGAGTTTTCAACGTTGACCACACACTGTAAAATTCTTTTGGTCATGGTTAGTGGCATATGTTTCATTTGGTTTGTCACTGTACATGGTTGCCATGCTGTGTCACTACATATTGAAGGTCTTTGTGCGTTCTAGTTGAGTGTTTTTCTTCCCAAACCATTGTTACCCCTTGTGACTATCTGTGACTCTTGTTGTGAGTTGTCAACGTTGACCACATGAAATGAAGTTATTTGGTCATGGTCAGTGACATATGCATACTTTGGTTGGTCACTGTGCATGGTAGACACACTGTGTCACTACATATTGAAGGTCTTTGGACTTGCTGGTCAATACCTAGTATTCATAAACCATTGCTTTCCCCTCTGACCATTTGTGACTCGTGTTATGAGTTGTCAAAGTTGACCACACATAGTGATATTATTTGGTCATGGTCAGTGACATATGCCTACTTTGGTTGGTCATTGTACATGGTAACCACACCTTGCCACTACTTATTGAAGGTTCTTGTGCTTGCTAGTTGATACCTGGTGTTCCCAAACCATTGTTTCCCCCTATAACAATTTGTGAATCATTTTATGAGTTGTCAACGTTGACCACACACATCGGATTTCTTTGGTCAAAGGGAGTACATATGCCTACTTTGGCCGGTTGTTGTGCATGGCCGCCACACCGTGCTACTACTTCTTGAAGGTTGTTGTCCTTGCTAGCTGAAAACGAATATTCCGCAACCATTTTTTTCCCGTCTGACCATTTGTGACTCGTGTTATGGGTTGTGAAAGTTGACCACCCATATTGAAATTCTTTGGTCATGGTCAGTGACATATGCCTAGTGTGAGAGTGGGTGCTCTCTAGAGATTTAGCCTTGGTGTGTGGAGAGCACAGTCGCAGCGGAAAGATAGACTTGGAGATTTTAGGAAGCCAGAGCTGGAAAATACAAGTTAATCAGATTGAACTGAGTACAGGGTATTTATACTGTCCGGCTGGCTAGCCCAGGCCTCAGCCTACTGCTTCCCTAGCTTCCTACGACAAGCTACTTCCACCTGAACTCGGTGCTCTGCTTGCACCTGAACCTGGTGCTCTACTTGCACATAATGTCTAGTGCGAGAAGTCCCCGGCCGTCGATCGTCGAGATCGACGGTCCTTGTGTCTCTCGGCGAGCCGCCCCGTTGGTCACGTATGTCTCGCGGCGGTGGGTCCGGTCGCCGTGTTGCGCACGCCACCGAGAGTGCTGCGACCGTCGCGTGGTCGCAGCTACCGTATTTACTGTCGCCGTTGACCGGGCACGGTGTCGGGGCTGTCCGCCGAAACAGCCCCTTGGCNGCGCCGTCGTCCCCTCTGGCGGTCCGCCAGAATCTTCTCCACCTCAAACTCCTCACTTCCTTCAACCTGGACAGTAGGAGGTGGAGCTGTCCCGCGACCCTGGAAGTTGGTGTTGGGGTCGCGATAGGCACGAAGCAGGGAGATGTGGAATACCGGATGAATGGTGTAGTGAGCTGGCAGCTCCAGCTTGTATGAAACGGCCGACCGCCTCTCTAGAATGCGGAACGGACCCACCCATCGTGGCTTGAGTTTGGGACTCCCAACTCCCATCAGCTGCAGGTTAGCAGAGTTTAGCATCACTTGATCTCCCACTTGGAACTTCTCCGCAGAGCGATGCTTATCAGCCTGCTGCTTCTGTTGCTTTTGTGCCTTCAACAGCCGTTGCCGCACCACGTCCCAAGTGGTGGCAAACCCTTCAGCAATCTGCTGCACAGCCGGAAGAGATGTTGCGATAGCAAGGGCGGCTGGGCTCACTGGCTGGTGGCCATAGACCACCTCAAACGGTGACTTTCCTGTTGATGCTGACACCGCTGAGTTGTAGGCAAATTCTGCCACTCCGAGATTCTCTTCCAACCCTCTCCATCCGGTGGGACCATGCTCCGCAATAGCTGCTCCAAAGTCTGGTTCGTGCGCTCTGTCTGTCCATCGCTCTGTGGGTGGTATGCTGTGGTCAGCTGCACTCGCGTGCCCAGCTTCTCGATGAGATCTCTCCAGAATTGCGAAGTGAAGCGTGGATCGCGATCTGAAACCACCGACTGCGGCACTCCATGCAGCTTGATGACATGACTGAGGAGGAGTTGAGCTGTCCCGGCGGCTGTGATGCTCTCAGGACATGCGATGAAGTGTGCCATCTTGGAGAACCGGTCCACCACCACCAACACCGTGTTGTTGCCTTGCTGCGTCACAGGCAATCCGCCAATGAAGTCGAGCGAGATGTCTGTCCATGGCCTCTCTGATACAGGCAATGGCTGCAGCTCCCCTGGTGGCTTGGTCCTCCGTGCCTTGATGCGTTGGCACACATCGCAACTGCTCACAAACCTCTTGCAATCAGTCGCCATTGACAACCACCAGTATTGGCGTGCCAAGGCTTTGAGCGTCTTGTCGAGGCCGAAGTGACCCGAGTAATGGGTATCATGCGCCTCCTCCAGCAACAACTGCTTCGATGGCACATAGTCCGGCACGACAATCCTCCGCTCCTGACCCCTTCGCCAATACACTCCATCCCACGTGGCATCTTTCAGCGCACCACCCGTGAACTCACTGTCCACGCCATAGCCGTGCTTGAACAGGCTATGCATGACTGGAGATCCCATCAGCACTGAGATGGCATTGAGGCTCAAGTCCGACCTCCGCGACAGAGGGTCTGCCGGGTTCACCTTCCCAGGCTTGTACTGGATCTCGTAGTCAAAACTCCCCTCGAGAAATTCCATCCATCGAGTTTGTCGGCGACTGAGGTTCGGTTGCGTCTTCAGGTACTTCAGAGGGTAATGGTTCGTGAAGACCACGCAGCGCCGCGACTCGAGGTAGCACCTCCAGTGCTTGAACGCATGGATCACCGCCAGCATCTCCTTTTCGTGGATTGCGTAGTTCAGCTCCACACCTCACAATTTGCAAGACGCATACGCAATCGGCTGCGGCCCTTTCCCGTGATCCTACATCAACACCGCCCCAATGGCATAGTCGCTTGCGTTCGTCGCCATGACGTACTCCTTGGATGAATCCGGATGCACCAGAACAGGAGCGTCACACATGGCAGTCTTGAGCTCCTCAAAGCTCTTCTGCTCTTGATCGCCCCATTCCCACTGGTGATCCTTCCTTAGCAGCTGAGTCAGCGGTGCACCCTTCTCTGCGTACCCCCGGATGAATTTTCGATAGCAGTTGACAAACCCCAGGAACACCTGGATGTCACGCACGCACTTTGGTGTCGGCCACTGCTTCACTGCTTCCACTTTTTTTGGGTCCATGCGGAGACCCTTGCCGCTGACGATGTGCCCAAGGAACTACACCTCCCTTTTCTCGACCTCACACTTGGAGAG
This sequence comes from Penium margaritaceum, assembly GCA_023375785.1. Lineage (NCBI taxonomy): Eukaryota > Viridiplantae > Streptophyta > Zygnematophyceae > Desmidiales > Peniaceae > Penium > Penium margaritaceum. The sequence goes on along the minus strand of SZWC01000681.1, from coordinate 193,941 downwards.
CTTTGCAAATAACTTCTCTCTCCGAAGAATTTCCAACACCTGCCGAAGATGTTGCTGATGCTTTTCCAGAGTTCGGGAGTAGATTAGGATGTCGTCGAGGAACACCACCACGAACTGGTCCAGGTGAGGGTGGAAGACCCTGTTCATGAGGCTCATGAATGTTACAGGAGCGTTGGTCAATCCAAACGGCATCACGAGGTACTCGAAATGACCGTACCGCGTCCGAAACGCCGTCTTCTCCACATCTTGCTCCGCAATCCGGATCTGATGGTTTCCCGAGCGCAAGTCAATCTTGCTGAAGAACTGCGCTCCCCTCAGCTGGTCAAACAGCTCCTCGACCCTTGGCAGTGGGTACCGGTTCTTGATCGTTACGTTGTTCAGTGCGCGATAGTCCACGCACATCCGCAGCTCCCTTGTCTTTTTCTTCACAAAGAGGACCGGTGCAGCGTAGGGTGACATCGACGGTCTGATGAACCCCTGCTCCGTCAGCTCCTCCAACTGCTTCTTCAGCTCACCCAGCTCATTATCGCTCATGCGATAAGCAGCTCGTACCGTTGGAGTTGCTCCCGGAACCAGATCAATTTTGTGGTCGATGTCCCGCTTTGGTGGTAAACCTTTTGGCAGCTCAGCAGGAAACACGTCACTGTAGCTGTGCAACACTCCCTTGACGCCTTCTGACAGCTCTGCTATAGGTGCTTTCTGCTTCTCTCCCTCAGGTTGCTTTGTTTCCGCTGCCAATACTTCCACTTCTTCAGCTGCTACCTTTTGCCGCATCCACACAAGGTACACTTGATCTCCCTTACGCTGACAGTGCTTCCGCTGCAGATAACTCAACTGCGGCACCTTGCCTGCCTTGGAGTCCTTCTCCTCTGCCCACAACGGCAATATAATTTGCTCTCCGCATTTCTTCACTTTCACCTGGTTGCGCACCCAATCCACAGCAGGATTCCACCGGTGCAGCCAGTCACGCCCCAAAATGGCGTCGTAGGTGTCCATCGGGCACGTGCAAAAGTTCACATCGCACGAGAGCTTGCCCAGACGGATCCTTTGAGGCTTCAGAGGCAGTCCGCACTCCAGTTCCCCTTGCACCAACTTGGCCGTAGTCGGCTTCCCGGGTAGCCGTGCAAGCCCCAACCTCTTTGCAAGCTCGTCGCTGAAGAATGAGTGCGACGCGCCACAATCCAGTAACGCTTTAATCTGCCGGCGAGTTTGGCGCCCCTCGCTGTTCGCAAAACCAGCCGATAAAACTTCGGCTTTCAGGAGGATCCGCGGAACGCTCCCGCTTCCTTCGCTTCGCAGCAATACACTTGGCAGCTCCCTAGTTGTCGAAGGACTTTCGGGGCTGGTGTTCGCTGATGCGGACGAAGCTTTCCCAGCAGATGGCCGCCCGCCACTCACTGCTGGTTGCCGTTTCCCTGCTGCTTCTTCTTGCAGTCCTTCTTGTGGTGCCCAGGCTTCCCGCAGATCCAGCAGTTCCCACCACGCGGCTTGCTCTGCTGCTGGCTTCCTTGCACTGCGTCGATCTTGTTGAAATGATGCTCCTCACCATGGCAGGAGTGACTCCAAAAAGGAACACCAAAAAGACAAGCCTTATTGGCTTAGTGGTTAATGGTGTCCACCTCTAGAGGCAGGGGCCCGGGTTCAAGTCCCACAAGATGAAATTCTGCCCTGCCTCAAGGGAGGTGGAAAATAGATGCCAGGAAGCTAGCTCAACCTCTAGAGTTCCTCTTTAAGTTTCTAGAAGGCCAGGTGAGGGTCCAGGAAGGTGGCACACCTTCTAGAAGGGGTGACTTGTCCTACAAGGCATCTAGAGGTGTCTTGGTCTTCTGGACACCTTCCCTCCTACTAGAAGCAAGCTGAGGAATCTAGGAAGGGGCAGAAGCTTCTAGAGGAGGGAAGGGATGCCTTCCTAGGTGGGAAAAGGACAGCCTACCAAGGAGCACTCTAGAAGCCATAGAATCTGCTAGGAAGCTCCAAATCTGGCATGCTTTGGTGTTCTGGAAAGCTTAGATCAGTGGCTATAAAATGCCA
>SZWC01000681.1:168039-188869 GCA_023375785.1 Penium margaritaceum | reverse complement strand
CCATCCTTGAACCAGTTGCCTCCACAGTTTCAGTCTCTGCAAAAACAGTTGGTGGTGTGAACCAGCCACTGCTAGGGACCCTCCAGGGTGCACACTCACCCTCAGGCCAACAGATCTCCATGGGTTCAGGTTGTTGGTGCTGTGCTTGACGCTGAAAATTCTCTTACTTCTCACGGAAACCCCCTCGATGGTAGTGTAGCGCGTCAACGTGCTCAGCAGTGGCTACCATCGCCTGGAACTCCGTGATGCCACTTAGTGCCAGCGTGCGCTGAATCTCTGCCTTCAAGCCGTCGTGGTACTTGTCTGCCATCTCCGGCTCGCTCATGTTGTTGATCTCCGAGCACAACGCCAAAAAACGACGTGTATACTCCTGCACCGAGCCGATCTGCTTCAGCTGCTTCAGCTTGTTGCGCGCGACCATGGAGGCGTTCACAAGATCAAATCGATCTCCGATGGCTTGCTCGGACTGCTCCCATGTCGTCGGCATGCGAACTTCAGCTTGCCCCGCGCCTGGCTGCCATAACACGGCATGTTGCACAGCTGCGTTCCCGCCTCCACCTCGAGTGGCCAGCATATTCAGCTGCCTCCACCACTCCAATGCTGCTCCGCGTAGCAGTGTCACCGCAAATGACACACGCACAGTATCGTCCTCTGGAGGATGACCCAGAGCCCCAAAGTAGCTGTTCATTGCAAACAACCAGGTCCAAACGCTCGCACCCTTGACAGAGGGATTGAACGCTTCCGGAGCCTTTGGCTTTGGTCTCGGCGGACTCCTTGACCGGGCCGCCCCAACCTGTCCAGCGCCAGTCCCGTCCCGCAGATCAGCCATCTGCCGATTGAGCCGCTCGTTCTCCAGCTTGAGGGCTCCCAGCTGCTCTACGATCTGCTGCAGGGCCTGCTCCATGGCAGTGGATAAATTTTAGCCACTGGAGATCCTTTGAAAAAATTTGGCAGCGTTTCGGCAGCAATCGAAAAAATTTTCCGGCAGCAATTTGGCAGTCCGGGACGAAACTCTGAGGTCTTCGAAGTGCGTGGGAGTCACCCGTCGTCTCCCGCGCGCGCACGGTAGGCCATGTGGACGCTCTGGAAATGTAGAAAATTTTCCAGAGGTTGGCGCGTGCGTTCGCTTTGAAGTCTGGTCCAGCAATCTCCCTCTCGATCAGCCTCGACGTTGTCCGGCGTAGTCCGTGCCTTTGCTCCTTGAAGTTTCGCGAGCTCCGGCAGTGCTTCCGCCCAACGCGTGGCTCTGGCTCTGATACCAGATGTGAGAGTAGGTGCTTTCTAGAGATTTAGCCTTGGTGTGTGGAGAGCACAGTCGCAGCGGAAAGATAGACTTGGAGATTTTAGGAAGCCAGAGCTGGAAAACACAGGTTAATCAGATTGAACTGAGTACATGGTATTTCTACTGTCCGGCTGGCTAGCCCAGGCCTCAGCCTACTGCTTCCCTAGCTTCCTGCGACAAGCTACTTGCACCTGAACTCGGTGCTCTGCTTGCACCTGAACCTGGTGCTCTACTTGCACCTAATGTCTAGTGCGAGAAGTCCCCGGCCGTCGATCGTCGAGATCGATGGTCCTTGTGTCTATCGGCAAGCCGCCCCGTTGGTGGCGTATGTCTCGCGGTGGTGGGTGCGGTCGCCGTGTTGCGCACGCCACCGAGAGTGCTGCAACCGTCGTGCGGTCGCAGCTACCGTATTTACTGTCGCCGTTGACCGCGCACGGTGTCGGGGCTGTCCGCCGAAACAGCCCCTCGGCGGGTGGCGTCACCATCACGCCACTCGCCGAGAGGGCGATACGCAACTGCGCGTTGCGTGTTCGGAACACGCTCGCGAGGTTGCGAGCGAAGCCCCCCCCCAGCAACAACGTGATCCTCACGTCGTCGCTCGCTCGCTCGCTCCTCCTCCCCTCGCATCCGCGAGCCATTGGGGTCAAGCCGGACCTCCGGACGTATTTCCGATAAACGGAAAATACCCCGAGTGCACCCCAAACCCAGGTGAGACCCCGAGTATGCCAGAAAAAGAGGGGCACTTTGTTACACCTAGTTTGGTTGTTCGGTGTGCATAGCAGCCACACCGTGCCACTACATATAGAAGTTCCTTGTCCTTTATAGTCAATACATAGGGTTCTCAACCATTGTCTCTCTCTCAGACCGTTTGTGACTCGTGTTATGAGTTGTCAATGTTTACCACACATAGTGCACTTTGTTGGTCATAGTCAGTGACGTATGTATCCTTTGGTTGGTCACTGTGCACGAAGGCCAAACGGTGCCTCTACTTGTTAAAGATCTTTGTACTTTCCAGTTAATAACTAGTGTTCCCAACCCATTGTTTTCCCCTCTGACCATTTGTGACTCGTGTCATGAGTTTTCAACATTGACCACACACTGTGAAATTCTTCTGGTCATGGTTAGTGGCATATGCCTACTTTGTTTTGTCACTGTACATGGTTGCCACACAGTGTTACTACGTTTTGAAGGTCTTTGTGCTTTCTAGTTGATAGCTATTGTTCCCAAACCATTGTTACCCACTCTGACTATCTGTGACTCTTGTTGTGAGTTGTCAGCGTTGACCACATGAAGTGAAATTCTTTGGTCATGGTCTGTGACTTTTGCATACTTTGGTTAGTCACTCTACATGGTTGACACACGTTTCCACAACATATTGAAGGTCTTTGTACTTGCTAGTCGATAAGTAGTATTCACAAACCATTGTTTCCCCCTCTGACCATTTGTGACTCGTGGTATGAGTTGTCAAAGTTGACCAGACATAGTGATATTATTTGGCCATGGTCAGTGAAGTATGCCTATCTTGGTTGGTCATTGTACATGGTAGCTACACCGTGCCACTTCTTATTGAAGATGCTTGTGCTTGCTAGTTGATACCTGGTGTTCCCAAACCATAGTTTCCCCCTATGACCATTTGTGAATCGTATTATGAGTTGTCAACGTTGACCACACAGAGCGGGTTTCTATGATCAAAGGCAGTACATATGCGTACTTTGGTCGGTCATTGTGCATGGTAGCCACATTGTGCTACTACTTACAATGGTCCAAGACCATTGTTTCTCCCTCTGACCATTTGTAACTCGTGTTATGGGTTGTGAACGTTGACCACCCATATTGAAATTCTTTGGTCATGGTCAGTGACATATGCCTACTTTGATTATTTGCTGTGTATAGCAGCTACACCGTGCCACTACGTATGGAAGTTCTTCGCCCTTTCAAGTGGATACATAGGGTTCTCAAACCATTGTCTCTCCCTGTGACCTTTTGTGACTTGTGTTATAAGTTGTAAATGTTGACCAAGCATAGTGGACTTTTTTGGTGATAGTCAGTTACGTATGCATCCTTTGGTTGGTCACTGTGCACGCTAGCCACACGGTGCCACTACTTGTTAAAGGTCTTTGTACTTGGTAGTTGATAGCTAGTGTTCCCAACCCATTGTTTCCTCCTCTTACCATTTGTGACTCGTGCTATGAGTTTTCAACATTGACTATACACTCTGAAATGCAATTGGTAATGGTAAGTGGCATATGCCTACATTTTTTTGTCACTATACATGGTTTCCACACGGTGTCACTACGTTTTGAAGGTATTTGTGTTTTCTAGTTGATAGCTATTGTTCCCAAGCCATTGTTACCTCCTCTGACTATCTGTGAATCTTGTTGTTAGTTGTCAACGTTGACCACATGAAGTGAAATTCTTTCGTCATGGTCAGTGACATATGCATACTTTGGTTGGTCATTGTGCATGGTAGCCACACTGGGCAACTACATATTGAAGGTCTCTGTACTTGCTAGTCCATAAGTGGTATTCACAAACCATTGTTTCCCCCTCTGACCATTTGTGACTCGTGTTATGAGTTGTCAAAGTTGACCACACATAGTGACATTCTTTGGTCATGGTCAGTGACACATGCCTACTTTGGTTGGTCATTCTCCATGGTGGCCACACCGTGCCACTACTTATTGAAGGTCCTTGTGCTTGCTAGTTGATACATGGTGTTCCTAAACCATTGTTTCCCCCTCTGACCATTTGTGACTCGTGTTATGAGTTGTCAAAGTTGACCACACATAGTGACATTCTTTGGTCATGGTCAGTGACACATGCCTACTTTGGTTGGTCATTGTCCATGGTAGCCACACCGTGCCACTACTTATTGAAGGTCCTTGTGCTTGCTAGTTGATACATGGTGTTCCCAAACCATTGTTTCCCCCTCTGACCATTTGTGACTCGTATAATGAACTTTCAACGTTGACCACACACAGCGGATTTCTTGTTCAAAGGTAGTACACATGCCTAATTTGGTCGGTCATTGTGCATGGTAGGCACACCTTGCTACTACTTATTGAAGGTTTTTGTCCTTAGTAGTTGAAAAAAAATATTTTGAGACCATTGTTTATCCCTATGACCATTTGTGACTCGTGTTATGGGTTGTGAATGTTGACCACCCATATTGAAATTCTTTGGTCATGGTCAGTGACATATGCCTAGTTTTGTTGTTTGGTGTGCATAGCAGCAACAACGTGCCACTACGTACATACGTTCTTTGTCCTTTCTAGTTGATACATAGGGTTCTCAAACCATTGTCTCTCCCTCTGACCATTTGTGACTCGTGTCATGAGTTGTCAATGTTGACCACACATAGTGGACTTCTTTGCTCATCGTCAGTGACGTATTCATCCTTTGGTTGGTCACTGTGCACGCTAGCCACGTAGTGCCACTACTTATTAAAGGTCTTTGTACTTGCCAGTTGATAACTAGTGTTCCAAACCCATTGTTTCCCCCTCTAACCATTTGTGACTCGTGTTATGAGTTTTCAACATTGACCACACACTGTGAAATTCATTTTGTCATGGTTAGTGGCGTATGTCTAATCTTGTTTTGTCACTGTACATGATTGCCACACCGTGTCAATACGTTTTGAAGGTTTTTGTGCTTTCTAGTTGATAGCTGTTGTTGCCGAACCATTGTTACCCCCTGTGACTATCTGTGTCTCCTGTTGTGAGTTGTCAACGTTGACCACATGAAGTGAAATTCTTTGGTCATGGTCCGTGACATATGCATACTTTGGTTGGTCACTGTGCATGCTAGCCACACTGTGCCACTACATATTGAAGGTCTCTGTACTTGCTAGTCGATAACTAGTATTCACAAACCCTTGTTTCCCCCTCTGACCATTTGTGACTCGTGTTATGAGTTTTAAAAGTCGACCACACATAGTAGAATTCTTTGTTCATGGTCAGTGACATATACCTACTTTGGTTGGTCATTGTACATGGTAACCATACCGTGCCACTACGTATTGAAGGTCCTTGTGCTTTCTAGTTGATACCTGGTGTTCGCAAACCATTGTTTCCACCTCTGACCATTTGTGAATCGTATTATGAGTTGTCAACGTTGACCACACACAGCGGATTTCTTTGGTCAACGGCAGTACGTATGCCTACTTTGGTCGGTCATTGTGCATGGTAGCCACACCGTGCTCCTACTTGTTGAAGGTTGTTGTTCTTGCTAGTTGAAAATGAATATTTCGAAACTATTGTTTCCCCCTCTGATCATTTGTGACTCGTGTTATGGGTTGTGAACGTTGCCCACCTATATTGAAATTCTTTGGTCATGGTCAGTGACATATGCCTAGTTTGGTTGTTTGGTGTGCATAGCAGCCACACCGTGCCACTACGTATAGAAGTTCTTTGTCCTTTCTAGTCAATACATAGGTTTCTCAAATCATTGTCTCTCCCTCTGACCATTTGTGACTCGTGTTATGAGTTGTCAATGTTGACCACACATAGTGGACTTCTTTGGTCACGGACAGTGACGCATGCATCCTTTGGTTGGTCACTGTGCACGCTAGCCACACGGTGCCACTACTTGGTAGAGGTCTTTGTACTTGCTAGTTGATAACTAGTATTTTCAACCCATTGACCATTTGTGACTTGTGTTATAACTTTTCAACGTTGACCACCCACTGTAAAATTATTTTGGTCATGGTCAGTGGCATATGCCTACTTTGTTTTGTCACTGTACAAGGTTGCCACATCAAGTCACTACGTTTTGAAGGTCTTTGTGCTTTATAGTTCATAGCTATTGTTCCCAAATCATTGTTACCCCCTCTGACTATCTCTGACTCTTGTTGTGAGTTGTCATCGTTGACCACATGAACTGACATTCTTTGGTCATGGTCAGTGACATATGCATGCTTTGGTTGGTAACTGTGCATGGTAGCAACACTGTGCCACTACATATTGAAGGTCTTTGTACTTGCTAGTCGATAACTAGCATTCACAAACCGTTGTTTCTCCCTCTGACCATTTGTGATTCGTGTTATGAGTTGTCAAACTTGACCACACATAGTGACATTCTTTTGGTCATGGTGAGTGACATATGTTTAGTTTGGTTGGTCATTGTACATGGTAACCACACCGTGCCACTTCTTATTGAACGTCCTTGTGCTTGCTAGTTCATACCTGGTGTTCCCAAACCATTGTTTGGCCCTCTGATCATTTGTCAATCGTACTATGAGTTGTCAACGTTGACCACACACAGCAGATTTCTTTGGTCAAAGGCAGTACATATGCCTACTTTGGTCATTCATTGTGCATGGAAGCCACACCGTGCTACTACTTGTTGAAGGTTGTTGTCTTGCTAGTTGAAAAAAAAATTTCCAAAACCATTGTTTCCCCCTTCGACGATTTGTGACTCATGTTATGGGTTGTGAACGTTGACCACCCATATTGAAATTAATTGGTCATGGTTAGTGACATATGCCTAGTTTGGTTGTTTGGTGTGCATAGCAGCCACACCATGCCACTACGTATAGAAGTCCTATGTCCTTTCTAGTCAATACATAGGGTTCTCAAACCATTGTCTCTCCCTCTGACCATTTGTGACTCCTGTTATGTATTGTCAATGTTGACCACACATAGTGGATTTCTTTGGTCATAGTCAGTGACGTATGCATCCTTTGGTTGGTCACTGTGCAGGCTAGCCACACGGTGCCACTACTTGTTAAAGGTCTTTGTACTTGCTAGTTGATAACTAGTGTTCCCAACCCATTTTTTCCCCCTCTGACCATTTGTGACTCGTGCTATGAGTTTTCAACGTTGACCACACACTTAAATTCTTTTGGTCATAGTTACTGGAATGTGCCTACTTTGTTTTGTCACTATGCATGGTTTCTACACCGTGTCACTATGTTTTGAAGGTCTTTGTGCTTTCTATTTGATAGCTATTGTTCCCAAACCATTGTTACCCCCTCTGACTATATGTGACTCTTATTGTGAGTTGTCAGCATCCACCACATGAAGTGAGATTCTTTAGTCATGGTCAGTGACATATGCATACTTTGGTTGGTCACTGTGCATGGTAGCCACACTGTGCCACTACATATTGAAGGTCTTTGTACTTGCTAGTCGATAACTAGTGTTCACAAACCATTGTTTCCCCCTCTAACCGTTTGTGAATCGAGTTATGAATTGTCAAAGTTGACCACACATAGTGACGTTCTTTGGTCATGGTCAGTGACATGTGCCTACTTTGGTTGGTCATCTACATGGTAACCACACCGTGCCACTACTTATTGAAGGTCCTTGTGCTTGATAGTTGATACCTGGTGTTTCCAAACCATTTTCCCCCCTATGACCATTTGTGATTTTTTTTATGAGTGTCAACATTGACCACACACAGCGGAATTCATTGGTCTAAGGCAGTGCATATGCCTACTTTGGTCGGTCATTGTGCATGGAAGCCACACCGTTCTGCTACTTATTGAAGGTTGTTGTCTTGCTAGTTGAAAACGATTATTGCGAAACCATTGTTTCCCCCTCTGACCATTTGTGACTCGTGTTATGGGTTGTGAACGTTGACCACCCATAATGAAACTCTTTGGTCATGGTCCGTGACATATGCCTAGTTTGGTTGTTTGGTGTACATAGCAGCCACACCGTGCCACTATGTTTAGAAGTTCTTTGTTCGTTCTAGTTGATAAATAGGGTTCTCATATCATTATCTCTCCCTCTGACCATTTGTGATTCGTGTTATGAGTTGTTAATGTTGAACACACATAGTAGACTTCTTTGGTCATAGTCAGTGAAGTATGCATGCTTTGGTTGATCACTAGGCACGCTAGCTACACCGTGCCATTACTTGTTGAAGGTATTTGTACTTGCTTCTTGATAAATAGTGTTCCCAACCCATTGTTTCCCCCTCTGACTATTTGTAACTCGTGTCATGAGTTTTCAACGTTGACCACACACTGTGAAATTCGTTTGGTCATAGTTATTGGCATATGCCTACTTTGGTTTGTCACTGTACATGGTTGCCACGCAATGTCACTACGTACTAAATGCCTTTGTGCTTTCTAGTTGATAGCTATTGTTCGCAAATCATTCTTACCCCCCTCTAGCTATCTGTGACTCTTGTTGTGAGCTGTTAGCGTTGACCACATGAAGTGAAATTCTTTGGTCATGGTCAGTGACATATGCAAAATTTGGTTGGTCACTGTGCATGGTCGCCACATAGTGCCTCTACATATCGAAGGTCTTTGTACTTGCTAGTCAATAACTAGTATCAAAAAGCCATTCTTTCCCCCTATGAACATTTGGGACTTGTGTTATGAGTTGTCAAAGTTGACCACACATAGTGACCTTCTTTGGTGATGGTCAGTGACATATGCCTATTTTGGTTGGACATTGTACATGGTAACCACCCCGTGCCACTACTTATTGAAGGTTGTTGTGCTTGCTAGTTGACACCTGGTGTTCCCAAATCATTGCTTCCCCTTCTGAACATTTGTGAATTGTATTATGAGTTTTCAACGTTGAACACAGACATCGGATTTTGTTGATCGAAGGCAGTACATATGCCTGCTTTGGTCGGTCATTGTGCATGGTAGCCACACCGTCCTACTACTTACAATGGTGTGAGACCATTGTTTCCCCCTCTATCCATTTGTGACTCGTTTTATGGATTGTAAACGTTGACCACCCATATTGAAACTCTTTGGTCATGGTCAGTGACATGTGCCTAGTTTGGTTGTTTGGTGTGCATAGTAGCCATACCGTGCCAGTACATATTGAAGTTTTTTGTCCTTTCTAGTCGATACATAGGGTTTCCAAATCATTTTCTCTCCCCCTTACCATTTGTGACTCGTGTTATGAGATGCCAATGTTGACCACACATAGTGGACTTCTTTGGTCATAGTCATTGACGTATGCATCTATTGGTTGGTCACCATGCACGCTAGCCATACCATGCCACTACTTGTTGAAGGTCTCTGTACTTGCTAGTTGAAAACTAGTGTTCCCAAGCTATTGTTTCCCCCTCTGATCATTTCTGACTCGTGTTATGAGTTTTCAACGTTGACCACACAGTGTGAAATTCGTTTGGTCATGGTTAGTGGCATATTCCTACTTTGGGTTGTCACTGTACATGATTGCCACGTCGTGTCACTACGTGTTAAAAGTCTTTGTGCTTTCTAGTTGGTAGCTAGTGCTCCCAAACCATTATTTCCCCCTCTGGCTATGTGTCACTCTTGTTGTAAGTTGGCAGCGTTGACCACATGAAGTGAAATTCTTTGGTCATGGTCAGTGACATATGCATTTTTTGGTTGGTCACTGTGCATGGTAGCCACACTGTGCCACTACATATTGAAGGTCTTTTTACTTGTTAGTCCATAACTAGTATTCACAAGCCATTGTTCCCCCCTCTGACCATTTGGGACTCGTGTTATGAGTTGTCAAAGCTGACCACACATAGTGACATTCTTTGGTCATGGTCAGTGACATATGCCTAGTTTCGTTGGTCATTATACGTGGCAGCCACACTGTGCCACTACTTATTGAAGCTCCTTGTCCTTGCTAGCTGATATCTGGTGTTCCCAAACCATTGTTTCCCCCTCTGACCATTTGTGACTCGTATCATGAGTTGTCAATGTTGACCACACAGCGGATTTCTTTGGTCAATGGCAATACATATGCCTATTTTGATCGGTCATTGTGCATGGTAGCAACATCGTGCTACTATTTATTGAAGGTTGTTGTACTTGCTACTTGAAAATTAATATTTGGAAACCATTGTTTCCCCCTCTAACCATTTTGACTTGTGTTATGGGTTGTGAACGTTGACCACCCATACTGAAATGCTTTGGTCATGGTCAGTGACATATATCTTGTTTGGTTGTTTGATGTGCATAGTAGCAACACCGTGCCACTTCGTATTGACATTCCTTGTCCTCTCTAGTCAAAAAACAGGGTTCCCAAACCATTTTCTCTCCCTCTGACCATTTGTAACTCGTGTTTTGAGTTGTCAATGCTGACCACAAATTGTGGACTTCTTTGGTCATAGACAGTGACGTATGCATCCTTTGGTTGGTCACTGTGCACGCTAGCCACACTGTGCCACTACTTGTTGAAGATCCTGTTCTTGCTAGTTGATAACTAGTGTTCCAAACCCATTGTTTCCCCCTCTGACCATTTGCAACTCGTGTTATGAGTTTTCAACGTTGACCACACATTGTGAAATTCTTTTGGTCATGCTTACTTTGGTTTGTCACTGTACATGGTTGCCACGCCGTGTCAGTACGTATTGAAGGTCTTTGTGCTTTCTAGTAAATAGCTAGTGTTCCCAAACCATTCTTACCCCCTCTAACTATCCGTGACTCTTGTTGTGAGTTGTCAACGTTGACTACGTGCAGTGAAATTCTTTTGTCATGGTCAGTTACATATGCATACTTTGGCTGGTCACTTTGCATGGTCGCCACACTGTGCCACTACATATTGAAGGTCTTTGTACTTGCTAGTTGATAACTAGTATTCACAAACCATTGTTCCCCCCTCTGACCATTTGTGACTCGTGTTATGAGTTGTCAAAGTTGACCACACACAGCGGATTTCTTCGGTCAAAGGCAGTACATATGCCTACTTTGGTCCGTCATTGTGCATGGTAGCCACACCGTGCTACTACTCATTGAAGGTTGTTGTCCTTGCTAGTTGAAAACAAGTATTCCGAAACCATTTCTTCCCTCTCTGACCATTTGTGACTCGTGTTTGGGTTGTGAACGTTGACCACCCATATTGAAATTCTTTGGTCATGGTCAGTGACACATGTCTTGTTTGGTTGTTTGGTGTGAATAGCAGCCACACCGTGCCACTACGTATAGAAGTTCGTTTTCCTTTCTAGTTGATACATAGGTTTCTCAAATCATTGTCTCTCACTCTGACCATTTGTGACTCGTGTTGTGAGTTGTCAATGTTTACCATACATAGTAGACATCTTTGGTCATAGTCAGTGACGTATGCATCCTTTGGTTGGTCACTGTGTACGCTAGCCACACTGTGCCACTAATTGTTAAAGGTCTTTGTACTTGCTAGTTGATAACTAGTCTTCTCAACCCATTGTTTCCCCCTCTGACCATTTGTGACTTGTGTTATGAGTTTTCAACATTGACCACACACTGTGAAATTCTTTTGGTCATGGTTAGTGGCATATGCCTACTTTGTTTTGTCACTGTACATTGTTGTAACACCGTGTCACAAAGTTTTGAAGGTCTTTGTGCTTTCTAGTTGATAGCTATTGTTCCCAAACCATTGGTACCCCCTCTTACTATCTGAGACTCTTGTTGTGAGTTGTCAACGTTGACCACATGAAGTGAAATTCTTTGGTTATGATCAGTGACATATGCATACTTAGGTTGGTCACTGTGCATGGTAGCCACACTGTGCCAGTACATATTGAAGGTCTCTGTACTTGTTAGGTGATAAGTAGTATTCACAAACCATTGTTTCCCCCTCTGACCATTTGTGGCTCGGGTTATGAGTTGTAAAAGTTGACCACACATAGTGACATTCTTTAGTCATGGTCAGTGACACATGCCTACTTTGGTTGGTCATTGTACATGGTAGCCACACCGTGCCACTACTTATTGAAGGTCCTTGTGCTTGCTATTTGATACCTGGTGTTCCCAAACCATTGTTTCCCCCTCTGACTTTTTGTGACTTGTATTATGAACTTTCAACGTTGACCACTCACAGCAGATTTCTTTGGTCAAAGGTGGTACATATGCCTACTTTGGTCGGTCATTGTGCATGGTAGCCACACCGTGCTACTACTTATTGAAGGTAGGTTTCCTTGCTAGTTGAAAACGAATATTCGGAAACCATTGTTTCCAGCTCTGACCATTTGTGACTCGTTTTATGGGTTGTGAGCTTTAACCACCCATATTGAAATTCTTTGGTCATGGTCAATGACATAGGCGCAGTCTGGTAGTTTGGTGTGCATTGCAGCCACACCGTGCCACTACGTATAGAAGTTCTTTGTCCTTTCTAACCAATACATAGGGTTCTCAAACCCTCTTACCATTTGTGACTCGTGTTATGAGTTGTCAATGTTGACCACATATAGTAGACATCTTTGGTCATAGTAAGTGATGTATGCATGCTTTGGTTGGTCACTGTGCACGCTAGCCACACGGTGCCACTACTTGATAAAGGTCTTTGTACTTGCTAGTTGATAACTAGTGTTCCCAACCCATTGCTTCCCCCTCGGACCATTTGTGTCTCGTGTTATGAGTTTTCAACGTTGACCACCCACTGTGAAATTCGTTTGGCCATGGTTAGTGGCATATGCCATTTGTTTTGTCACTGTCCGTGGGTGCCATGCTGTGTCACTGCGTTTTGAAGGTCTTTGTGCTTTCTAGTCCATGGCTATTGATCCCAAATCATTTTTACCCCCTCTGACTCTTTGTGACTCTTGTTGTGAGTTTTCAACGTTGACCACATGAAGTGAAACTCTTTGGTCATGGTTAGTGACATATGCACACTTTGGTTGGTCACTGTGCATGGTAGCCACACTTTGCCACTACAAATTGAAGGTCTTTGTACTTGCTAGTTGATAACTATTATTCACAAACCATTTTTTACCCCTCTGACCATTTGTGACTCGTGTGATGAGGTGTCAAAGTTGACCAGACATAGTGACATTCTTTGGTCATGGTCTGTGACATATGCCTACTTTGGTTGGTCATTGTATGTGGTAGCCATACCGTGTCACTACGTATTGAAGGTCCTTGTGCTTGCTAATTGATACCTGGTGTTCCCAAACCATTGTTTCCCTCTCTGACCATTTGTAATTCGTATTTTGAGTTGTCAATGTTGACCACACACAGCGGATTTCTCTGGTCAGAGGCAATACATATGCCCATTTTGGTCAGTCATTGTGCATGGTAGCCACATCGTGCTGCTACGTATTGAAGGTCTTTGTACTTCCTACTTGAAAACAAATACTTCAAAACCATTGTTTCCCCTTCTGACCATTTGTGACTTGTGTTATGGGCTGTGAACGTTGACCACCCATAGTGAAATGCTTTGGTCATGGTCAGTGACATATGCCTAGTTTGGTTGTTTGGTGTCCATAGTAGCCACACGTATTGACATTCTTTGTCCTCCCTCGTTGATACATAGGGTTCCCAAACCATTGTCTCTCCCTCTGACCATTTGTGACTTGTGTTATGAGTTGACAATGCTGACCAAAAATAGTGGATTTTTTCGGTCATAGACAATGACGTATGCATCCTTTGGTTGGTCAATGTGCATGCTAGCCACACCGTGCCACTACTTGTTGAAGGTCTTTGTACTTGCTAGTTGATAACTAGCATTTCCAACCCATTGGTTCCCCCTCTGACCATTTGTGACTTGTCTTATGAGTTTTAAATGTTGACCACACAGTGTGGAATTCTTTTGGTCATGGTTAGCGGCACATGCTTACTTTGGTTTGTCATTGTACATGGTTGCCATGCTGTGTCACTACGTATTGAAGGTCTTTGTGCTTTCTAGTTAATGGCTAGTTTTCCCAAACCATTATTACCCCTCCTAACTATCTGTGACACTTGTTGTGAGCTGTCAACGTTAACCACGTGAAGTGAAATTATTTGGTCATGGTCAGTGACATATGCATACCTTGCCTGGTCACTGTGCATGGTAGCCACACCGTACTACTACATATTGAAGTCTTTGTACTTGCTAGTCAATAACTAGTATTCACAAACCATTGTTTCCCTCATTGACCATTTGTAACTCATTTTATGAGTTGAAAAAGTTGACCACGAATAGTGACATTCTTTGGTCATGGTTAGTGACACATGCCTACTTTGGTTGGTCATTGTACATGGTAGCCATACTGTGCCACTACTTATGAAGTTCCTTGTGCTTGCTAGTTGATACCTGGTGTTCGCAAACCATTATTTCTCCCTCCGACCATTTGTGACTTGTGTTATGAACTTTCAACGTTGATCATACACAGCGGATTTCTTTTGTCAAAGGCAGCACATATGCCTACTTTGGCCTGTCATTTTGCATGGTAGCCACACCGTGCTACTACTTATTGATCGTTGTTGTTCTTGCTATTTGAAAATGAATTATTCCAAAACCATTGTTTCCCCCTCTGACCATTTGTGACTCGTGTTATGGGTTGTGAACGTTGACCACCCATATTGAAATTCCTTGGTCATGGTTAGTGACATATGCCTAGTTTGGTTGTTCGGTGTGCATAGCGGCCACACTGTGCCACTACGTATAGGAGTTATTTGTACTTTCTATTTGATGCATAGGGTTCTCAAACCATTGTCTCTTCCTCTGACCACTTGTGTCTCGTGTTATGAGTTGTCAATGTTGACCACACATAGTGGACTTCTTTGGTCATAGTTAGTGGCGTATGCATCCTTTGGTTGGTCACTGTGCATGCTAGCCACACGGTGCCACAACTTGTTAAAGGTCTTTGTACTTGCTAGTTGATAACTAGTGTTTCCAACCCATTGTTTCCCCCTCTGACCATTTGTGACTCGTGTTATGAGTTTTGAACGTTGACGACCCATTGTGAAATTCGTTTGGTCATGATTAGTGGCATATGCCTACTTTTTTTGTCACTGTACATGGTTGCCACACTGTGTCACTACGTTTTGAAGGTCTTTGTGCTTTCTAGTTGAAATCTATTGTTCCCAAACCCATGTCTCCCCCTCTCACTATCTGTGACTCTTGGTATGAGTTGTCAACGTTGACCACATGAAGTGAAATTCTTTGGTCATGGTCAGTGACATATGCATACTTTGGTCGGTCACTGTGCATGGTAGTCACATTGTGCCACTACATATTGAATTTCTTTGTACTTGCTATTTGATAACTAGTATTCACAATTCATTTTTTCCCCCTTTGACCATTTGTGACTGGTGTTATGAGTTGTCAAAGTTGACCACACATAGTGACATTGTTTGGTCATGGTCAGTGACATATGCTTGCTTTGGTTGGTCATTCTACATGGTAACCACACCGTGCCACTACTTATTGAAGTTCCTTGTGCTTCCTAGTTGATACCTGGTGTTCCCAAACTATTTTTTCACCCTCTGACCATTTGTGAATCGTATTATGACCTGTCAACGTTGACCACACACAACGGATTTCTTTGGTCAAAGGCAGTACATATGCCTACTTTGGTTGGTCATTGTGCATGGTAGCAACACCGTGCTACTACTTACAATGGTCCAAGACCAATGTTTCCCCCTCTGCCCGTTTGTGACTTGTGATATGGGTTGTGAACTTTGACCACCCATATTGAAATTCTTTGGTCATGGTCAGTGACATGTGCCTAGTTTGGTTGTTCGTTGTGAATAGTAGCCGCACCATGCCACCACTTCTTGAAGTTATTTGTCTTTCTAGTCGATACATAGGGTTCCGAAACCACTGTCTCTCCCTCTGACCATTTGTGACTCGTGTTATGAGTTGTCATTGTTGACCACACATTGTGGACGTCTTTGGACATAGTTAGTGACGGATACATTTATTGGTTGGTCACTATGCACGCTAGTCCCACCGTGCCACTACTTGTTAAAGGTCTTTGTACTTGCTAGCTGATAACTAGAATTCCGATCCCATGGTTTCCCCCTCTGACCATTTGTGACTCGTGTTATGAGTTTTCAACGTTGACCACACATTGTGAAATTCATTTGGTCATGGTTAGTGGCATATGCCTACTTTGGTTTTTCACTCTACATGGTTGCCATGCCGTGTCACTACGTATTAAAGGTCTTTGTGCTTTCTAGTTCATAGCTAGTGTTCCCAAACGATTATTACCACCTCTAATTATCTGTGAGTCTTGTTGTGAGTTGTCAGCGTTGACCACATGAAGTGAAATTCTTTGGTCATGGTCAGTGACATATGCATACTTTGGTTGGTCACTATGCATGGTAGCCACGTTGTGCCACTACATATTGAAGGTCTTTGTACTTGCTAGTCGATAACTAGTATTCACAAGCCATTGTTTCCCCCTCAGACCATTTGGGACTCGTGTTATGAGTTGTCAAATTTGACCACACATAGTAACATTCTTTGGTCATGGTCAGTGACATATGCCTACAATGCTTGGTCATTGTGCATGGTAACCACACCGTGCCACTACATAGTGAAGGTCGTTGTACTTTCTACTTGAAAACAATATCCTGAAACCATTGTTTCCCTCTCTGACCATTTTTGACTAGTGTTATGGGTTGTGAACGTTGACCATCCATAATGAAATGCTTTGGTCATGGTCAGTGACTTATGCCTAGTTTGGTTGTTCGAGTTGCATAGTAGCCATAGCGTTCCATTGTGTATTGATGTTCTCTATCCTTTCTAGTCAATACATAGGGTTCCCAAACCAGTGTCTCTCCCTCTGACCATTTGTGACTCGTGTTATGAGTTGTCAATGCTGTCCACAAACAGTGGAGTTCTTTGGTCATAGACAGTGACGTATGCATCCTTTCGTTTCTCACGGTGTACGCTAGCCACACCGTGCCACTACTTGTTGAAGGTCTTTGTACTTGCTAGTTGATAACTAGTGTTCCCAATCCATTGTTTCCCCCTCTGACCATTTGTGACTCATGTTATGAGTTTTCAACGTTGACCACACACTGTGGAATTCTTTTGGTCATGGTTGGTTGCACATGCCTACTTTGTTTTGTCACTGTACATGGTTTCCACACCGTATCACTACGTTTTGAGGATCTTTGTGCTTTCTAGTTGATAGCTATTGTTCCCAAACCATTGTTAACCGCTCTGACTATCTGTGACTCTTGTTGTGAGTTGCCAATGTTGACCACATGAAGTGGAATTCTTTGGTCATGGTCAGTGACACATGCATACTTTGGTTGGTCACTATGCATGGTAGCCACACTCTGCCACTTCATATTGAAGGTCTCTGTACTTCCTAGTCAGTTACTAGTATTCACACACCATTTTTTCCCCCTCTGACAATTTGTGACTCGTGTTATGAGTTGTCAAAGTTGACCACACATAGTGACATTCTTTGGTCATGGTCAATGACACATGCTTACTTTTGTTGGTCATTGTTCATGGTAGCCACACCGTGCTAGTAGTTATTGAAGGTCCTTTTGCTTGCTGGTTGATAGATGTTGTTCCCAAACCATTGTTTCCCCATATGACCATTTGTGACTCGTGTTATGAAATTTCAACGTTGACCACACACATTGGATTTCTTTGGTCAAAGGTAGTACATATTCCTACTTTGGTCGGTCATTCTGCATGTTAGCCACAACGTGCTACTAATTATAATGGTTTGAGACCATTGTTTCCCCCTCTAACTGTTTTTGACTCGTGTTATGGGTTGTGTACGCTGACCACCCATATTGAAATTCTTTGGTGATGGTCAGTGACATGTGCCTAGTTTGGTTGTTTGGTATGGATAGTAGCCACACAGTGCCACTACGTATTGAAGTTATTTGTCCTTTCTAGTCAATACATAGGGTTCCCAAACCATTGTCTCCCCCTCTGACCATTTGTGACTCGTGTAATGAGTTGTCAATGTTGACAACACATAGTGGACTTCTTTGGTCATATTCAGTGATGTATGCATCTCTTGGCTGGTCATTGTCCACGCTAGCCACCTTGTGCAACTACTTGTTGAAGGTCTTTGTACTTGCTAGTTGATAACTAGTGTCCCCAACCCATTTTTTCCCCCTCTGACCATTTGTGGCTCGTGTTATGCGTTTTCAACGTTGACCACACACTGTGAAATAGGTTTGGTCATGGTTAGTGGCATATGTCTACTTTGGTTTGTCACTGTACATGGTTTCCACGCCCTGCCGCTATGTATTAAAGGTCTTTGTACTTTCTACTCGATAGCTAGTGTTCCCAAACCCTTGTTACCCCCTCTGCCTATCTATGACTCTTTTTGTGAGTTGTCAGCGTTGACCACATGAAGTGAAATCATTTGGTCATGGTCACTGTGCATAGTAGCCACACTGTGCCACTACATTTTGAAGTCTTTGTACTTGCTAGTTGATAACTAGCATTCACAAACCATTGTTTTCCCCTCTGACCATTTGGGACTTTTGTTATGAGTAATCAAAGTTGACCATACATAGTGGCATTCTTTGGTCATGGTCAGTGACATGTGCCTACTTTGGTTGGTCATTGTACGTGGTAGTCACACCGTGCCACTACTTATTAAAGGTCCTTGTGCTTGCTAGTTCATACCTGATGTTCCCAAACCATTGTTTCTCCCTCTGACCATTTGTGACTAGTATTATGAGTTGTCAACGTTGACCAAACACAGGCAATTTTCTTGGTCAAAGGCAGTACATATGCCTACTTTGGCCAGTCATTGTACATGGTAGCCACACCATGCTACTACTTTTTGAAGGTCGTTGTACTTGCTAGTTGAAAACTAGTATTCCAAAACCATTGTTTCCCCCTCTGACCATTTGTGACTCTTGTTATGGATTGTGAACGTTGACCACCCATATTGAAATGCTTTGGTCATAGTCAGTGACATATGCCTAGTTTGGTTGTTTGGTGTGCATAGCAGCCAAACTGTGCCACTACGTATAGACGTTCTTTGTCCTTAGTAGTCGATATATAGGGTTGCCAAACCATTGTCTCTCCCTCCGACCATTTGTGACTTGTGTTATGAGTTGTCAACGTTGACCACACATAGTGGACTTCTTTGGTCAAGGGCGGTACATATGCCTACTTTGGTTGGTCATTGTGCATGGTGTCCATACCGTGCTGCTACTTATTGAAGGTCTTTGTACTTGTTTGATGAAAACTAATACTTTGAAACAATTGTTCCCCCCTCCAACCATTTGTGACTCGTGTTATGAGTTGTCAACATTGACCACACAGAGTACAATTCTTAAATCATGGTTTGTGACATATTCCTAGTTTGGTTGGTCATTGTGCATGGTAGCCACAGTGTGCCACTGCGTATTGAAGGTCTTCGTACATGCTAGTTGGTAACTAGTAATTCCAGACCATTGTTTCCCCCTATGACCATTTGTGACTCGTATTATGGGTTGTCAACATTGACCACACACAGTGACATTATTTTGGTTTCAAATAGACACCAACGTCTAATGTGGTTTGTCATTGTGCATGGAAGCCACAGCGTGCCACGACTGATTGAAGTTTTTTGTACTTTCTAGTCAATACACAGTGTTTCCAACCCATTATTTCCCCCCCTGACCATTTATGACTCGTGTTATGAGTTGTTAACATTAACTACACATAGTGAAATCTTTGCATCATGGGCAGTGACATATGCATACTTGGCTGGTCAGTGTGCATGGTACCCACGCTGTCCCAATTTTATTGAAAATCTTTGTACTTTCTAGTTAATACCTAGTGTTTCTAAACCATTCTCCCCCCCCCCCCAACCATTTTTGACATGTGTTATGAGTCGTCAACATTGACCACACATACTGAAACTCTTTGGTCATGATAAGTGACATATACCTCATTTGGTTGGTCATTGTGCATGGCACCCACACTGTACCTCTACGTATTAAAGGTCTTTGTACTTGCTAGTTGATACCTAGTCTTCCCAAACCATTGTTCCTCCCTCTGACCATTTATGACTTGTTTTATGAGTTTTCCACGTCGACCACACATAGTGAAATTCTTTGGTCATGGTTAGTGACATATGCCTACTTTGGTTGGTCACTGTGCACGGTAGCCACACCGTGCCTCTACTTATTCAAGGTCTTTGTGCTTGCTAGTTTATACCTAGTGTTCCCAACCAGTTGTTTCCCCCTCTGACCATTTGTGACTCGTATTATGAGCTGTCAACATCGACCACACACAGTGAAACTCTTGTGGTCATGTTCAGTGACATATGCATACTTTGGTTGGTTACGTTGCATGGTAGCCGTTCCACTACTTATTGAAGGTCTTTGTACTTGCTAGTCGATACCTAGTACTCCCAAACCATTGTTTCCCTCTCTGACCATTTCTGAATCATGTTAAGAGTTGTCAACTTTGACCCATCATGGTGAGATAATTTGGTCATGATCAGTGATGCATGCATGCTTTGGTTGGTCATTGTGCATTTTAGCCACACCGTGCCACTACTTATTGAAGATCTTTGTACTTGCTTGTTAGTATCTAGTATTTCTAAACCATAGTTCCCCCCTCTGACAATTCGTGACCTGTATTATGGGTTGTCAACGTTGACCACACATAGTACAATTCTTTGGTCATGCTAAGTGGTACATGCCTAATCTGGTTGGTTGTTGTGCATGGTAGCCACACCTTGCCACTACTTATTGAAGGTCTTTTGGACTTGCTAGTCTATAACTGGCAAAAGATTTCTCCCTTGGACACCAAGTCGCTTTTTATTGATTTGTTGCGCGTAAGTGCCTTCACTGGAATATTACCTCCCACCCCCCCCCTCCCCCCGTAGAGGGATGTTCCGTAGGCGACCTGGAGGAAAGATTTGCGACCACATTATGACACCCCCCTACCCCCCCAATGGCTTAGGCTCGAAGGTAGAGTTTTGGTATCACAACCCTCC
>SZWC01000681.1:148692-163233 GCA_023375785.1 Penium margaritaceum | reverse complement strand
ATTGTTATCCCCTCTAACTATCTGTGACTCTTGTTCTGACTTGTCAACGTTGACCACGTGAAGTGAAATTCTTTGGTCATAAACAGTGACATATGCATACTTTGGCTGGTCACTGTGCCACTATATATTGAAGGTTTTTGTACTTGCTAGTAGATAACTAGTATTCACAAACCATTCTTCCCCCCTCTGACCACTTGTGACCCGTCTTATGAGCTGTCAAAGTTGACCACACATAGTGACATTCGTTCGTCATGGTCAGTGATACATGCCTACTTTGGTTGGTCATTGTACATGGTAGCCTCACCGTGCCACTACTTTTTGAAGATCCTTGTGCTTGCTCGTTGATACCTGTTGTTCTCAAACCGTTGTTCCCCCCTCTGACCATTTGTGACTCGTATTATGAACTTTCAACGTTGACCACACACAGCGGATTTACTTGGTCAAAGGCAGCATATATGCCTACTTTGGTCAGTTATTGTGCATGGTAGCCATACCGTGCTACTACTTATTGATGGCTGTTTTCCTTGCTAGTTTAAAACAAATAGTCCGAAACCATTGTTTCCCCCTCTTACCATTTGTGACTCGTGTTATGGGTTGTGAATATTGACTACCCATATTGAAATTATCTGGTCATCGTCAGTGACATATGCCTAGTTTGGGTGTTCAGTGTGCATAGCAGCCACTCCGTGCCACTACGTATAGGATTTCTTTGTCCTTCCTAGTCGATACATAGGGTGCTGAAACCATTGTCACTCTCTCTGACCATTTGTGACTCGTGTTATGAGTTGTCAATGTTGACCACACATAATGGACTTCTTTGATCATAGTCAGTGACGCATGCATCCTTTGGTTGGTCACTGTGCACGCTAGCCAAATGGTGCCACTACTTGTTTAAGGTCTTTGTACTTGCTAGTTGATAACTAGTGTTCCCAACCCATTGTTTCCCCCTCTGACGATTTGTGACTCACGTTATGACTTTTCAACATTGACCACACACTGTGAAATTCGTTTGGTCATGGTTTGTGGCATATGCCTACTTTGTTTTGTCACTGTACAATGTTGCCACAAAGTGTAACCACTTTTTGAAGGTCTTTGTGCTTTCTAGTTGATAGCTATTGTTCCCAAACCATTGTTACCCCCTCTGACTATCTGTGACTCTTGTTGTGAGCTGTTGAGGTTGACCACATGAACTGAAATTCTTTGGTCATGGTCAGTGACATATGCATACTTTGGTTGGTCACTGTGCATGGTAGCCATACTGTGCCACTACATGTTGAAGGTCTTTGTACTTGCTAGTCGATAACTAGTATTCACAAACCATTGTTTCCCCCTCTGACCATTTGTGACTCGTGTTATGAGTTGTCAAAGTTGACCACACATAGTGATATTTTTTGGTCATGGTCAGTGACATATGCCTGCTTTGGTTGGTCATTGTACATGGTAACCACACCGTGCCACTACTTATTGAAGTTCCTTGTGCTTGCTTATTGATACCTGGTGTTCCCAAACCATTGTTTTCCCCTATGACTATTTGTGAATTGTATTATGAGTTGTCAACGCTGACCACAGACAGCGGATTTTTTTGTTCAAAGGCAGTAAATATGCCTACGTTGGTCGGTCATTGTGCATGGTAGCCACACTGTGCTACTACTTACTAGAGATTGTTGTCCTTGCTAGTTGAAGACCAGTATTCCGAACCCATTGTTTCCCCCGTCTGATCATTTGTGACTCATGTTATGGGTTGTGAACATTGACCTCCCATACTGTAATGCTTTGGTCATGGTAAGTGACATATGCCTACTTTGGTTGTTTGGTGTTTATAGCAGCCACATCGTGCCACTATGTATTGACGTTGTTTGTCCTTTCTAGTCGATACATAGGGTTCTCAACCCATTGTCCTTCCCTCAAACCATTTGTGACTCGTGTTATGAGTTGTCAATGTTGACCACACATAGTGGACTTCATTGGTCATAGACAATGACACATGCATCCTTTGGTTGGTCACTGTGCACGCTATCCACACCATGCCAATATTTGTTGAAGGTCTTTGTACGTGCTAGTTGATAACTAGCGTTCTTAACCCATTGTTTTTGCCTCTGACTATTTGTGACTTGTGTTATGAGTTTTCAACGTTGACCACACACTGTGAAATTCTTCTGGTCATGGTTAGTGTCATATGCCTACTTTGATTTGTCACTTTACATGGTTGCCACGTTGTGTGACTACATATTGAAGGTCTTTGTGCTTTCTAGTTAATAGCTAGTGTTCCCAAACCATTGTTACCCCCTGTAACTATCTCTGACTCTTGTTGTGAGTTGTCACCGTTGACCACGTGAAGTGAAATTCTTTGGTCATGGTCAGTGAATTATGACTTCTTTGGTTGGTCATTGTACATGGTAGCCACACCGTGCCACTACTTATTGAAGGTCCTTGTGCTTGCGTGTTGATAGCTGGTGTTCCCAAACCATTGTTTCCCCCTCTGAACATTTGTGACTCGTATTATGAACTTTCAAGGTTGACCACACACAGCAGATTTATTTGGTCAAAGGCAGCACATATGCCTACTTTGGTCGGTTGTTGTGCATGGTAGCCACACCGTGCTACTACTTATTGAAGGTTGTTGTCCTTGCTAGTTTAAAAGAAATATTCCACGACCATTGTTTCCCCCTCTGACCATTTGTGACTCGTGTTATGGGTTGTGAACGTTGACTACCCATCTTGAAATTCTCTGGTCATGGTCAGTGACATGTGCCTAGTTTGGTTGTTTGATTTGCATAGTAGCCACACCGTGCCACTACTTATTGAAGTTATTTGTCCTTTCTAGTCAATACATAGGGTTTCCAAACCATTGCTTCTCTCTCAGACCATTTGTGACTCGTGTTATGAGTTGTCAATGATGACCACATATAGTGGACTTCTTCGGTCATAGTCAGTGACGTATGCATCTATTGGTTGGTCACTATGCACGCTAGCCATACCATGCCACTACTTGTTGAAGGTGTTTGTGCTTGCTAGTTGATAACTAGTGTTCCAATCCATTGTTTCCCCCTCTGACCATTTGTGACTCATGTTATGAGTTTTCAATGTTGACCACACATTGTGAAATTCGTATGGTCATTGCTAGTGGCATATGCATACTTTGGTTTGTAACTGTACATGGTTGCCATGCCTTGTCACAACGTATTAAAGGTCATTGTTCTTTTTAGCTGATAGTTAGTGTTTCCAAACCATTATTACCCCCTCTGGCCATTTGTGACTCTTGTTGTGAATTATCTGCTTTGACCACGTGAAGTGAAATTCTTTGGTCATGGTCTGTGACATATGCATGCTTTGGTTGGTCACTATGCATGGTAGCCACACTGTGCCACTACATAGTGATGGTCTCTGTACTTGCTAGTCAATAACTGGTATTCATAATATATTGTTTTCCCCTCTGACCATTTGTGACTCATGTTATGAGTTTTCAATGTTGACCACACATTGTGAAATTCGTATGGTCATTGCTAGTGGCATATGCATACTTTGGTTTGTAACTGTACATGGTTGCCATGCCTTGTCACAACGTATTAAAGGTCATTGTTCTTTTTAGCTGATAGTTAGTGTTTCCAAACCATTATTACCCCCTCTGGCCATTTGTGACTCTTGTTGTGAATTATCTGCTTTGACCACATGAAGTGAAATTCTTTGGTCATGGTCTGTGACATATGCATGCTTTGGTTGGTCACTATGCATGGTAGCCACACTGTGCCACTACATAGTGAAGGTCTCTGTACTTGCTAGTCAATAACTGGTATTCAGAAAATATTGTTTTCCCCTCTGACCATTTGTGACTTGCGTTATGAGTTGTCAAAGTTGACCACACATAGTGACATTCTTTGGTCATGTTCAGTGACATATGCCTACTTTGGTTGGTCATTGTACGTTGAAGCCACACCGTGCCACTACTTATTGAAGGTCCTTGTGCTTGCTAGTTGATACATGGTGTTCCCAAACCATTGTTTCCCCCTCTGACCAGTTGTGACTTGTATTATGAACTTTCAATGTTGACCACACACAGCGGATTTCTTTGGTCAAAGGTAGTACATATGCCTAATTTGGTCCGTCATTGTGCATGGTAGCCACACTTTGCTACTACTTATTGAAGTTTGTTGTCCTTGGTAGTTGATAACAAGTATTCCTAAACCATTGTTTTGCGCTCTGACCATTTTTGACTCGTGTTATGGGTTGTGAATGTTGAACACCCATATTGAAATTCTTTGGTCATGGACTGTGACATATGCCTAGTTTGGTTGTTCCCTTTGCATAGCAGCCACACAGTGCTACTACCTATATAAGTTCTTTGTCCTTTGTAGTTCAAACATAGGGTTCTGGAACCATTGTATCTCCCTCTGAAAATTTGTGACTCGTGTTATGAGTTGTCAATGTTGACCACACATAGTGGAATTCTTTGGTCATAGTCAGTGACGTATGCATCCTTTGGTTGCTCACTGTGCAAGCTGGCCACACGATGCCAACACTTGTTAAAGGTTTTTGTACTTTCTAGTTGATAACTAGTGTTCTCAACCCATGGATTCCCCCTCTGAGCATTTTTAACTCGTGTTATGCGTTTTCAATGTTGACCACACACTATGAAATTCTTTTGGTCATCGTTAGTGGCATATGCCTACTTCATTTTGTCATTGTACATGGTTGCCACACCATGTCAATACGTTTTGAAGGTCTTTTGTGCTTTCTAGTTGATAGCTATTGTTCGCAAACCATTGTTACCCTATCTGACTATCTGTGACTCTTGTTGTGAGTTTTCAACGTTGACCACATGAAGTGAAATTCTTTGCTCATGGTCAGTGACATATGCATACTTTGGTTGGTCACTTTGCATGGTAGCCACACTGTGCCACTAAATATTGAAGGTCTATGTACTCGCTAGTCGATAACTAGTGTTTAAAAACCATTGTTTCCCCCTCTGACCATTTGTGCCTTGTGTTACGAGTTGTCAAAAATGACCACACATGGTGACATTCTTTGGTCATGGTCAGTGACATATTCCTACTTTGGTTGGTCATTGTACATGGTAACCACAACGTGCCACTCCTTATTGAAGGTCCTTGTGCTTGCTCGTTGATACCTGGTGTTCGCAAGCCATTGTTTCCCCCTCAGACCATTTATGAATCGTATTATGAGTTGTCAGCGTTGACCACACACACTGGATTTCTTTGGTCAAAGGCAGTACATTTGCCTACTTTGGACAGTCATTGTGCATGGTTGCCACACCGTGCTACTACCTATTGAAGGTCGTTCTACTTGCTACTTGAGAACGAATATTTGGAAACCATTGTTTCCCCCTCTGACCATTTGCAAGTCCTGTTATGGGTTGTGAAACTTGACCACCCATACTGATATGCTTTGGTCATGGTCAGTGACATATGCCTAGTTTGGTTGTTTGGTGTGCATAGTAGCCATACTGTGCCACTACGTATTGATGTTCTTTGTCCTTTCTAGTGGATACATAGGGTTCCCAAACCATTGTCTCTTCCTCTGACCATTTGTGACTCGTGTTATGAGTTGTCAATGCTGACCGGAAATAGTGGACTTCTTTGGTCATAGACACTGATGTATGCATCTTTTGGTTGGTCACTGTGCCAGGTAGTTGATAACTAGCATTCTCAACCCATTGTTTGCCGCTTTGACCAATTGTGGCTTGTGTTATGAGTTTTCAACGTTGACCACACACTGTGAAATTCTTTCGGTCATGATTAGTGGCATATGCTTACTTTGGTTTGTCACTGTACATGTTTGCCACGCTGTGTCACTACATATTGAAGGTCTTTGTGGTTTCTAGTCAAAAGCTAGTGTTCCCAAAGATTGTTTCCCCCTCGAACCATCGGTGACTCTTGTTGTGAGTTGTCAACGTTGACCACGTGAAGTGAAATTCTTTGGTCATGGTTAGTGACATATGCATAATTTGGTTGGTCACTGTGCATGGTAGCCACACTGTGCTACTACATATTGAAGGTCTTTGTACTTGCGAGTCAATAACTAGTATTCACAAACCATTGTTCCCCCCTCTGACCATTTGTGACTCGTGTTATGAGTTGTCAAAGTTGACCACACATAGTGACATTCTTTGGTCATGGTCAGTGACACATGCCTACTTTGGTTTGTCATTATACATGGTAGCCACACTCTACAACTACTTATTGAAGGTCCTTGTGCTTGCTTGTTGATACCTGGTGTTCCCAAACCATTGTTTCCCCCTCTGACCGGTTGTGACTCGTATTTTTAACTTTCAATGTTGACCACACAGAGCGGATGTCTTTGGTCAAAGGTAGTGTATATGCCTACGTTGGTCGGTCATTGTGCATGGTAGCCACACCGTGCTACTACTTGTTAAAGGTTGTTGTCCTTGCTAGTTGAACACGAATATTCCGAAACCATTGTTTCCCCCTCTGACCGTTTGTGACTCTTGTCATGGGTTGTGAACATTGACCACCCATATTGAAATTCTTTGGTCATGGTCAGTGACATGTGCCTAGTTTGATTGTTTGGTGTGCATAGTAGCCACACTGTGCCACTACTTATTGAAGTTTTTTCTCCTTTCTAGTCGATACATAGTGTTTCCAAACCATTGTCTCTTCCACTGACCATTTGTGACTCGTGTTATGAGTTGTCAATGTTGACCACACATAGTGGACTTCTTTAGTCATAGTCTGTGGCGTATGCATCCAGTGGTTAGTCACTGTGCACGCTAGCCACATGGTGCCACTACTTGTTAAAGGTCTTTGTACTAGCTAGTTGATAACTAGTGTTCCCAACCCATTGTTCCCCCCTCTGACCATTTGTGACTCGTGTTATGAGTTTTGAACGTTGACCACACACTCTGAAATTCTTTTGCTCATGGTAAGTGGCATATGCCTACTTTGTCTTGTCACTGTACATGGTTGCCACACCGTGTCTTTACGCTTTGAAGGTCTTTGTGCTTACTAGTTGATAGCTATTGTTGCCAAACCATTGTTGCCCCCTCTGACTATCTGTGACTCTTGTTGTGAGTTGTCAATGTTGACCACATGAAGTGGAATTCTTTGGTCATGGTCACTGACATATGCATACTTTGGTTGGTCACTGTGCATGGTAGCCACACTGTCCCACTACATATTGACGGTCTCTGTACTTGCTAGTCGATATCTAGTATTCACAAACCATTGTTTCCCCCTTTTACCATTGGTGACTCATGTTCTTAGTTGTCAACGTTGACCACACATAGTGACATTCTTTGGTCATGGTCAGTGACACATGCCTACTTTGTTGGTCATTGTACATGGTAGCCACACCGTACCACTACCTTTTAAATGTCCTTGTGCTTTCTAGTTGATACCTGGTGTTCCCAAACCATTGTATCCCCCTCTGACCATTTGTGACTCGTAATATGAACTTTCAACATTGACCACACACAACAGATTTCTTTGGTCAAAGGCAGTACATATGCCTACTTTGGTCTGTCATTGTGCATGGTATCCACACCGTGCTACTACTTATTGAAGGTTGTTGTCCTTGCTAGTTGAAAATAAATATTCCGAAACCATTGTTTCCCCTGCAGACCATTTGTGACTCGTGTTATGGGTTGTGAACGTTGACCACCCTTATTGAAATTCTTTAGTGATGGTCAGTGACATACGCCTAGTTTGGATGTTTGGTGTGCATAGCAGCCACACTGTACCACTACGTATAGAAGTTATTTGTCCTTTCTATTTGATACATAGCGTTCTCAAACCGTTGTCTCTCCCTCTGACCATTTGTGACTCGTGTTGTGAGTTGTAAATACTGACCACACATTGTGGACTTCCTTGGTCATAGTCAGTGACGTATGCATCCTTTGGTTGGTCACTGGGCACGCTAGCCAAACGCTGCCACTATCTGTTAAAGGTCTTTGTACTTGCTAGTTGATAACTAGTGTTCCCAACCCATTGTTTCCTGCTCTGACCATTTGTGAATCGTGTTATGAATTGTCAATGTTGACAACACACTCTGAATTTTTTTTGGTCATGGTTACTGGCATATGCCTACTTTGTTTTGTCACCGTACATGGTTGCCACACCGTGTCACTACGTTTTGAACGTCTTTCTGCTTTCTAGTTGATAGCTATCGTTCCCAAACCATCGTTACACCCTCTGACTATCTGTGACTCTTGTTGTGAGTTGTCAACGTTGACCACATGAAGTGAAATTCATTGGTCATGGTCCGTGACATATGCATACTTTGGTTGGTCACTGTGCATGGTAGCCACACTGTGCCACTACCTATTGAAGGTCTTTGTACTTGCTAGTCGATAACTAGTATCCACAAACCATTGTTTCCCCCTCTGACCATTTGTGACTTGTGTTATGAGTAATCAAAGTTCACCACACATAGTGACATTCTTTGGTCATGGTCAGGGACATATACCTACTTTGGTTGGTCATTGCACATGGTAACCATACCGTGTGACTACTTATTGAAGGTTTCTTTCTGGTCGCCTCACACTATCTTTCTTGGAGTTGGAGTTTTTGAGACAGTCCATTTTGCAAAGGGAATTATGCAATTTTCAGTAGTTTTTTAACATAGAAATGATCTAAACATTTGTAGAGCTATTCATGAAGTCTCGCACGCACCAAACCGTGTGCAATTCGGATTACCGTAGCTCCCGCTACGTTATCCAAAGTGCAGCATCCCAAATCAGCTGCTCAGTCGGCGGGGCGCACCACGTCACCTGCCGAGGCGCCCTTGCACGTCAAGGACCCATCAAAACGCCATTCTGGAAGCACAGATGTCCCTACGCGTAGTGGCAGCGCCCTGCACACCTTTGGGGTCTGTTTCGATGACTCAATCATCGAGTTTGGTGATGGGGATTGATGTGGGTCGAAACCTGTTCGCGGACCTCGAGTCGGAAGTTTGACGAAGTCCCATAGTACTAAACTGTACTACTGAGTTCCGGACGTCGAGCCAGGATTTTGGCTAAGTCCCTCAGTAACAAACTGCACTCCTGAAATCCAGGGGATCATCCACCAGACGCCTCGGCAGATCTTCGGGAGCAAAATCCCGAGATGGCATTTTGTTACTCGTTCTGGTCAATTATTCACCGGAAGTCGAACCGCGGCCGGTTCCCAGAATCGCCGCGCACATCCCAACTTTGGAAGCCCATATCGCCCTCGCTACTAGTCCGATTCCGGTGAAACAACTTCCACCGGATTCAATGACTCGTCACCTTTGAGGGGCTATTCTCCATTTTAGTATTCGAGTAATCCTGGAGTCGCCAGATTCATTGACGAGGATTCTCCTCTCTCTGGCGGCTCGTCGGCGTCTCCCGGCGCCACACTTGGGCATGCAGAGGGGCAAATCTTCAACATTCTCCCCCTTGCACCTGCCATACCCACTTCTCCTGCTTGCTCTCACTCATCTTCCGCTGCGCCCTCCAGCCCATCATAGCTGGTCATCCCAAGCCTGGCCACGCTCAACGCGTGCCGGTCCACGGGTTGCGCTTTGGTCAAGCAATCCGCAAGCATGTTGTGCGTGCTGCAGTGTTGCAGCACCACCTGCCCCTTTTCAACCATGTCCCGTGCGTAGTGGTAATGCACGTCAATGTGCTTCGTCCTCCTGTGCTACGTTGGGTTGTTGGTCAGCGAGATTGACCCGGTGTTGTCCTCTTCTACCACCGCAGGCTACTGCTGCGGCACGCCCAGCTCCCCCAGCAACCTGCAGAGCCACGCCACATGTGCTTGCTAGTTGGTACCTGGTGTTCCCAAACCATTGTTCCCCCCTCTGACCATTTGTGAATCGTATTATGAGTTGTCAACGTTGAAAACACACAGCCGATTTCTTTGATCAAAGGCACTTTACATGCCTACTTTGGTCGGTCATTGTTCATGGTAGCCACATCGTGTTACTACTTACAATGGTCCGAGACCATCGTTTCCCCCTTTGACCATTTGTGACTCATGTTATGGGTTGTGAACGTTGACCACCCATATTGAAATTCTTTGGTCATGGTCAGTGACATGTGCCTAGTTTGGTTATTCGGTGTGCATAGTAGCCACACCGTGTCACTACATCTTGAAGTCAATTGTCCTTTCTAGTCAATACATAGGGATCCCAAACCATTGTCTCTCTCTCTCTGACCATTTGTGACTCGTGTTATGAGTTGTCAATGTTGACCACACATGGTGGACTTCTTTGGCCATAGTCACATACGTATGCATCTATTGGTTGGTTACTATGCATGCTAGCCACACCGTGCCACTATTTGTTGAAGGTCTTTGTAATTGCTAGTTGATATCTAGTGTTCCCAATCCATTGCTTTCCCCTCTGACCATTTGTGACTCGTGTTATGCGTTTTAAACGTTGACCACACACTGTGAGTTTGTTTGGTCATGGTTAGTGGCATATGCCTACTTTAGTTTGTCAGTGTACATGGTTTCTACGCCGTGTCACTACGTATTAAAGTTCTTTGTGCTTTCTAGTTGATAGCTAATGTTCCCAAACCAGTGTTATCCCCTCTGGCGATCTGTAACTCTTGATGTGAGTTGTCAGCATGGACCACATGAAGTGAAATTCTTTGGTCATGGTCAGTGACATATGCATACTTTGGTTGGTTACTGTGCATGGTAGCCACACTGTGCCACTACATATTGAAGGTCTTTGTACTTGATAGTTGATAACTAGTATTCACAAGCCATTGTTTCCGCCTTGCACCATTTGGGACTCGTGTTATGAGTTGTCAAAGATGACCACACATAGTGACATTCTTTGATCATGGTCAGTGACATACGCCTGCTTTGGTCGGTCATTGTACGTGGGAGCCACACTGTGCCACTACTTCTTGAAGGCCTTGTTCTTGCTAGTTGATACCTGGTGTTCCCAAACCATTGTTACCCCCTCTAACTATTTGTGACTCTTGTTGTCTGTTGTCAACGCTGACGACGTGAAGTAAAATTCTTTGGTCATGGTCAGTGACACATGCATTCTTTGGCTGGTCACTCTGCATGGCAGCCACACTGTGCCACTACATATTGAAGGTCTTTGTACTTGGTAGGCGATAGCTAGTATTCACAAACCATTGTTCCCCCCTCTGACCATTTGTGACTCGTGTTAAGAGTTGTCAAAGTTAACCACACATAGTGACATTCTTTGGTCATGGTCAGTGACACATGCCTACTTTGGTTGGCTATTGTACATGGTAGCCACACCGTGCCACTACTTATTGAAGGTCCTTCAGCTTGCTAGTTGATACCTGGTGTTCCCAAACCATTGTTTCCCCCTCTGACCATTTGTGACTTCTATTATGAACTGTCAATGTTGACAGTTCACAGCGGATTTCTTTGACCAAAGGCAATACGTAAGCCTACTTTGGTCGATCATTGTGCATGGTAGCCACACTGTGCTACTACTTATTGAAGGTTGTTGTCCTTGCTAGTTGAAAACAAGTACTCCAAAACCATTGTTCCCCCCTCTGACCATTTGTGACTCGTGTTATGGCTTGTGAACATTGACCACCCATATTAAAATTCTTTGGTCATAGGCAGTGAGATATGCCTAGTTTGGTTCTTCGGTGTGCATACCAGCCACACCCTGCCACTACATATAGACGTTTTTTGTCCTTTCTAGTCAATAAACAGGGTTCTCAAACCATTGTCTCTCCCTCTTACCATTTGTGACTCGTGTTATGAGTTGTCAATGTTGACCACACATAGTGGACTTCTTTGGTCATAGTCAGGGACGTCTGAATCCTTTGGTTGGTCAGTGTGCACGCTAGTCACACAGTGGTACTACTTGTTAAACGTCTTTGTACTTGCTAGTTGATAACTAGTGTTCCCAACCCATTGCTTCCCCCTCTGACCATTTGTGACTCATGTTATGAGTTTTCAACGTTGACCAAATTCTGTGAAATTCTTTTGGTCATGATTAGTTGCATATGCCTACTTTTGTTTGTCACTATACATGGTTGCCACATGGTGTCACCATGTTTTGAAGGTCTTTGTGCTTTCTAGTTGATAGCGATTGTTCCCAAACCATTTTTACCCCCTCTGACTATCTGTGACTCTTGTTGTGAGTTGTCAACGTTGACCGCATGAAGTGAAATTCTTTGGTCATGGTCAGTGGCGTATGCATACTCTGCTTGGTCACTGTGCATGATAGCCACACTGTGCCACTACATATTGAAGGTCTTTGTACTTGCTAATTGATAACTAGTATTCACAAACCATTGTTTCCTCCTCTTACCATTTGTGACTCGTGTCATGAGTTGTCAAAGTTGACCACACATAGTGACATTCTTTGGTCATGGTCAGTGACATATGCCTACTTTGGTTGGTCATTGTACATGGTAACCACACTGTGCCACTACTTATTGAAGATCCTTGTACTTGCTAATTGATACCTGGTGGTCCCAAACCATTATTTCCCCCTCTGGCCATTTGTGAATCGTATTATGAGTGGTCAACGTTGACCACACACAGCTGATTTCTTTGGTCAAAGGCAGTACATATGCCTCTTTTTGTCGGTAATTATTCATGGTAGCCACCTTGTGCTACTACTTATTATGGTCCGAGACCATTTCTTTCCCATCTGACCGTTTGTGACTCGTGTTATGGGTTCTGAACGTTGACCACCGATATTGAAATTCTTTGGTCATGGTCAGTGACATGTGCCTAGTTTGGTTGTTCGGTGTGCATAGTAGCCACACCGTGCCACCACTTATTGAAGTTATTTGTCCTTTCAAGTTGATACATAGGGTTCCCAAACCATTGTCTCTTCCTCTGATCATTTGTGACTCGTTTTATGAGTTGTCAGTGTTGACCACACATAGTGGACTTCTTTGGTCATAGTCAGTGACGTATGCATCTATTGGTTGGTCACTATGCACGCTAGCCACACCGTGCCACTACTTGTTGAAGGTCTTTGTACTTGCTAGTTGATAACTAGTGCTCCCAACCCATTGTTTCCCCCTTTGACCATTTTTGACTCGTGTTATGGGTTTTCAACGTTGACCACACACTGTGAAATTTGTTTGGTCATGGTTAGTGGCATATGCCTACTTTGGTTTGTCACTGTACAGTGTTGCCACGCTATGTCACTACGTTTTAAAGTTTTTTGTGCTTTCTGGTTGATGGCTAGTATTCCCAAACCATTGTTACTACCTTTGGCTATCTGTGACTCTTGTTGTGAGTTGTCAGCGTTGACCACATGAGGTGAAATTCTTTGGTCATGGTCCGTGACATATGCATACTTTGGTTGGTCACTGTGCATGGTAGCCACATTGTGCTACTACGTATTGAAGGTCTTTGTACTTGCTAGTTGACAACTAGTATTCACAAATCATTGTTTCCCCTTTTGACCATTTGGGACTTGTGTTATGAGTTATCAAAGTTGACCACACATAGTGATATTCTTTGGTCATGGTCAGTGACATATGCCTACTTTGGTTGGTCATTGTACATGGAAGCTACACCGTGCCACTACTTATTTAAGGTACTTATTCTTGGTAGTTGATATCTGGTGTTCCTAAACCATTGTTCCCCCCTGTGACCATTTGTGACTCGTATTATGAGTTGTCAATATTGACGGCACACAGCGGATTTCTCAGTCTAAGGCAATACATATGCCTATTTTGGTCGGTCATTGTGCATGGTAGCCACACCGTGCTACTACCTATTGAAGGTTGTTGTCCTTGCTAGTTGAAAACGAATATTCTGAAACCATTGTGTCCCGTTTTGACCATTTGTGACTCGTGATATGGGTTGTGAAAGGTGACCACCCATATTGAAATTCTTTGGTCATGGTCAGTGATATATGCCTAGTTTGGTTGTTCGGTGTGCATAGCAGCCACACCGTGCCACTACATATAGAAGTTCTTTGTCCTTTCTAGTCGATACATAGGGTTCTCAAATCATTGTCCCTCCATCTGACCATTTGTGACTCGTGTTATGAGTTGTCAATGTTGACCAAACATAGTGGACTTCTTTGGTCATAGTCTGTGACGTATGCATCCTTTGGTTGGTCACCGTGCACGCTAGCCACATGGTGCCATTACTTGCTAAAGGTCTTTTTATGTGCTATTTTTATAACTAGTGTTCCCAACTCATTGTTTCCCCCTTCTGACCATTTGTGACTCGTGTTATGAGTTTTCAACGTTGACCACACACTGTGAAATTCTTTTGGTCATGGTTAGTGGCATATGCCTACTTTGTTTTGTCACTATACATGGTTGCCACACCGTGTCACTACGTTCTGAAAGTCTTTGTACTTTGTAGTTGATAGCTATTATTCCCAAATTATAGCTACCTCCTCTGACTATCTGTGACTCTTCTTGTGAGTTGTCACCGTTGACCACATGAAGTACAATTCTTTGGTCATGGTCAGCGACATATGTATACTTTGGTTAGTCACTGTCCATGGTAGCCACACTGTGCCCAGTGTTGACCTTGGCCCCACTAACCTCGGTACATCGAGGTCCACATTGATACATCGATGTAGCTGTAACTGGCAACATCGATGTGGGTCTGGGGGGGGGGG
>SZWC01000681.1:117821-136340 GCA_023375785.1 Penium margaritaceum | reverse complement strand
ATGAACTGGAGACATTTGTTGGACTGGATGTGTGGAAGCAGTTTGGCTCAGACAGAGATGCTAGCTTTTGGTCGAGGAAGCAGGAGGTGAGGAGTATCATCAGACGTAAGGTCTTGTGGCTGCAGGTGCGTCAGTTGAAATAGTTGCTGCAACCACTGAAAGTCATTTTGAGGGTGGAAGACAAGCCGGGTGGTGGTGCCGGTGAGATTTATGAGGGGTTTCTGGATTGCACAGAGCAGCTGAAGTCGCTGTCCGTGAAAAGGGGAAGGAAGCCATGGAGGGTTGCGGGGAATCACGTGAATTTTGTGCTTGGCAGGCTCGAGGCTCGTTGGTCCAAGGACATGTCATGTCCTTTGTACGCTGCTGCTCGCCGTCTCCACCCCGAGCATTTCGGCAATGACCTGTCAAAAGACAGCAACACCTTGCAGGCTTGGCAGGCTGTGGTGGAGGCGTTGGTTCCTGATGACAAGCAAGATGATGTGATGAAGGAGATTGGGGCTTTCCAAAGAGCCCAAACCATGGTGGTTAGTGATCTGATGGTTACTCCCCGGAGGAACGCAAAGGTCATTGCTGCAGTGGCCAAGGTACAATGTGGAACCATGACTCCTGTGGAGTGGCCAGTGAACTACATGTGCCACTTACAAGTTCTGCGGGACCTAGCGCTGAAGGTGCTTTCCCAGCTATGCTGATCCTTTGAGTGCGAACGTGTTTTTTCCACGCACGAGCAAATTCATACTGCCAGGCGCAACAGGTTGAAGGTGGAGACTCTAGAGCTACTGGTGCGGTGCAACATGTGACTGCGCAAGCACTATGGCCGCAGTGGACAAAAGGCAGCTGGGGGACTTGCAGTAGCAGCAGTTGTAGCAGAAGCAGAGGCAGACACAGAAGCAGAGGCAAGTGAAGACAACGGGGATATTGTTGAAGAAGATGGAGTGCTGAGTGAGCTTGAGGAGGAGATGGAAAGCAACGACGAGGAGGGAGAAGATGAAGATGAGTTGGAAGCAGCAGACAAAGATGTGGTGGAAGTCATGGCATCCTTCCGTGTCATGACAGACACGCCAGGACTCCCACATGCTCGTCTTGTTCGCGTGCGTGAGCAGCAGAAGCCAGCAGCAAGCACGGCACCAAGGGGACAGGGGAAGGGGAACGAGGACGGGTCCGGTGAGGAAGGAGACAAGGATGGGGAAGAAGAGAATGGTGAGGGAGCGGACAAGGACCATGGCGAGGGGGTAGACGGTGGGTTGGGTGAGGATGGAGAGGAGCAAGGGGAGGGGGGTGTGATGGCAGATGCTAGTGCCAGTGTTGCTGGAGAAACACCATGCAAAGATGATGTAATGATGGAGACTGCAGCATCACCACCACGCAAGGGGTCATCCACAGCGGCATCCAGAGTTGGCCCTACAAGTGTTGTTGCTCAAAAAGTAGCATCACCAGCTGCAGCAGCCAAAGCAGCAGCTCTGAAATGCTCCGCCGCAGCAGTAGCAAGCAAGGCAAAGTGGCACAAGCAGGCAGCAAAGAAGGGATATCTTCAATGCATCTGTTTCTTCAGCAAGTTGCTATTTCACAGAAAATTTGTTCCCTGCTCTTACATGATGTGACTTGAATTGAAGCTCTTTCACTTTCTTACATTCCATGTGTCCAATTATGTCAAAATAACATTAGAGTGACATGCTTGCCATCAGATTTCATTGTGAAGTGTACCATTAAAAACCCACTATGATAGCATGGTAGGAAGATGCACAAGTGATAGGTGA
The DNA here is from genome assembly GCA_023375785.1 of Penium margaritaceum. Lineage (NCBI taxonomy): Eukaryota > Viridiplantae > Streptophyta > Zygnematophyceae > Desmidiales > Peniaceae > Penium > Penium margaritaceum. The sequence goes on along the minus strand of SZWC01000681.1, from coordinate 134,586 downwards.
AGTGCTTAATAATGATGGGCTTTCCACGAAATTTTAGTGTAAACAATTTCCTATGGTCCAGGTGTCCTCCGGTGGATTTGAGAGGTTCACAGCGTTGGCACGTCGATGTCCTCTGTGACGACCCCATTGATGTGTCGATGTACATTGATGCCCATTGATGGCCCATGGACACAGGTCAACACAGGTCGATACATAGGGTTCTCAAACCATTGTCTCTCCCTCTGACCATTTGTGACTCGTGTTATGAGTTGTCAATGTTGACCATATATAGTGGACTTCTTCGGTCATAGTCAGTGACGTATGCATCCTTTGGCTGTTCACTGTGCACGCTAGCCACACGGTGCCACTACTTGTTAAAGGTCTTTGTACTTGCTACTTGATAACTAGTGTTCCCAACCCATTGTTTCCCCCTCTGAACATTTGTGACTCGTGTTATGAGTTCTCAACGTTAACCACACACTGTGAAATTCTTTTGGTCATGGTTAGTGGCATATGCCTACTTTCTTTTGTCACTGTACATGGTTTCCACACCGTGTCACTACATTTTGAAAGTCTTTGTGCTTTCTGGTTGATAGCTATTGTTGCCAAACCATTGTTACCTCCTGTGACTATCCGTGACTCTTGTTGTGAGTTGTCAACGTTGACCACATGAAGTGAAATTCTTTGGTCATGGTCAGTGACATATGCATACTTTGGTTGCTCACTGTGCATGGTAGCCAAACTGTGCCACTACATATTAAAGGTCTCTGTACTTGGTAGTTGATAACTAGTATTCACAAATGATAATTTCCCCCCTCTGACCATTTGTGACTCGTGTTATGAGCTGTCAAAGTTGACCACACATGGAAGCATTCTTTGGTCATAGTCAGTGACATATGCCTTCTTTGGTTGGTCATTGTACATGGTAACCGCACCGTGCCACTACTTATTGAACATTCTTATGCTTGCTAGTTGAAACCTGGTGTTCCCAAACCAATATTTCCCCCTTTGACCATTTGTGAATCGTATTATGAGCTGTCAACGATAACCCCACACAACGGATTTCTTTGGTGAAGGGCAGTACATATGCGTACTTTGGTCAGTGATTGTGCATGGTAGCCACACCGTGCTACTACTTACAATGGTCCAAGACCATTGTTTCCCTCTCTGATCATTTGTGACTCGTGTGATGGGTTATGAACGTTGACCACCCATACTGAAATTCTTTGCTCATGGTCAGTGACATATGCCTAGTTTGGTTATTCAGTGTGCATAGTAGCCACAACGTGCCACTACGTATCGACGTTCTTTGTCCTTTCTAGTCGATACACAGGGTTCCCAAACCATTGTCTTTCCCTTTGACCATTTGTGACTCGTGTTATGAGTTAGTGCTGACAACACATAGTGGACTTCTTTGGTCGTAGTCAGTGACTCATGAATCTTTGGTTGTTCACTGTACACGCTAGCCACACCATGCCACTACTTTTTGAAGGTCTTTGTACTTGCCAGTGGATAAACAGTGTTCCCAACCCATTGTATCCTCCTATGACCATTTGTGACTCGTGTTATGAGTGTTCAACATAGAACACACACTGCAAAACTATTTTGGTCATGGTTAGTGGCATATGCTTACTTTGGTTTGTCACTTTACATGGTTGCCACGCTGTGTAACTACGTATTGAAGGTCTTTGTGCTTTCTATTTAATAGGGAGTGTTCCCAAACCATTGTTACCCCCTCTAGCTATCTCTGACTCTTGTTGTGAGTTGTCAACGTTGACCACATGAAGTGAAATTCTTTGGTCATGGTTATAGACATATGCATACTTTGGCTGGTCATTGTGCATGGTAGCCACACTATGCCACTACATATTGAAGGTCTTTGTACTTGCTAGTCAATAACTAGTCTTCACAAACCATTGTTTCCCCCTCTGACCATTTGTGACTCATGTTATGAGTTTTCAAAAGTGAACACACATAGTGACATTCTTTGGTCATGATCAGTGACACATGCCTATTTTGGTTGGTCATTGTACATGGTAGCCACGCCGTGCTACTATTTATTGAATGTCCTTGTGCCATCTAGTTGATACCTGGTTTTCCCAAACCATTGCTTCCTCCTTTGACCATTTGTGACTTGAATTATGAACTTTCAACGTTGACCACACACAGCGGATTTGCTTGGTCAAAGGTTGTACATATGCTTACTTTGGTCGGTCATTGTGCATGGTAGCCACACCATGCTACTACTTATTGAAGGTTTTTGTCCTTGCTAGTTGAGAACATATTTCCCAAAACCATTGCTTCCCCCTCTGACCATTTGTGAATCGTGTTATGGGTTGTGAACGTTGACCACCCATATTGAAATTCTTTGGTCATGGTCAGTGACATATGCTCAGCTTGGTTGTTTGGTGTGCATAGCAGCCACACCGTGCCACTACGTATATAAGTTCTTTGTCCTTTCTACTTGATACACAGGGTTCTCAAACCATTGTCTCTCTCTCTGACCGTTCGTGACTCGTGTTATGAGTTGTCAATGTTGACCACACATAGTGGACTTCTTTGGTCATAGTCAGTAACGTATGCATCCTTTGGTTGGTCACTGTGCACGCTAGCCTCACGGTGCCACTACTTGTTAAAGGTCTTTGTACTTGCTAGTTGATAACTAGCGTTCCCAACCCATTGTTTCCCCCTGTGAGCATTTGTGACTCGTGTTATGAGTTTTCAGCGTTGACCAAACACTGTGAAATTCGTTTGGTCATGGTTAGTTGCACATGCCTACTTTGGTTTGGCACTCTACATGGTTGTCATGCCGTGTCACTATGAATTAAATGTCTTTGTGCTTTCTAGTTGATAGCTAGTGTTCCCAAACCATTGTTACCCCCTCTAGATATCTGTGACTCTTGTTGTGAGTTGTCAGCGTTGACCACATGAAGTGGAATTCTTTGGTCATGGTCATTGACATATGCATACTTTGGTTGGTTTCTGTGCATGGGAGCCACACTGTGCCACTTCATATTGAAGGTCTTTGTACTTGCTAGTTGATAACTGGTATTCAGATGCCATTGTTTCGCCCTCTGACCATTTGGGACTTGTGTTATGACTTGTCAAAGTTGACAACACATAGTGACATTCTGTGGTCATGGTAAGTGATACGTGCGTACTTTGGTTGGTCATTGTACGTGGTACCCACACCATGCCACTACTTATCGAAGGTCCTTGTGCTTGCTAGCTGATACCTGGTGTTCCCAATCCATTGTTTCCCCCTCTGACCATTTATGACACCTATTATGAGTTGTCAATGTTGACCACACACAGCGGATTTCTTTGGTCAAAAGCAATATGCCTACTTTGGTCGGTCATTGTGCATGGTAGCCACACCGTGCTACTACTTATTGAAGGTTTTTGTACTTGCTAGTTGAAAATGAATATTTCAAAACTATTGTTTCCTCCTCTGACCATTTGTGACTCGTGTTATGGGTTGTGAAAGCTGACCACCCATATTGAAATTCTTTGGTGATGGTTAATGACATATGCCTAGTCTGGTTGTTTGGTGTGCATAGCAGCCATACCGTGCCACTACGTATAGAAGTTCTTTGTCCTTTCTAGTCAATACAAAGGGCTCTCAAACCATTGTCTCTTCCTCTGACCATTTGTGACTCGTGTTATGAGTTGTCTATGTTGAGCACACATAGTGGACTTCTTTGATCATAGTGAGTGAAGTATGCATCCTTTGGTTGTTCACTGTGCACCCTAGCCACACGGTGCCACTACTTGTTAAAGGTCTTTCTACTTGCTAGTTGATAACTAGTGTTTCCAACCAATTGTTTCCCCCTCTGACCATTTGTGACTCTTATTACGAGTTTTCAACGTTGACCACACACTGTGAAATTCTTTTGGTGATGGTTAGTGGCATATGCCTACTTTATTTTACCACTGTTCCTGGTTGCCACACCGTGTCACGATGTTTTGAAGGTCTTTGTGCTTTCTAGTTGATAGCTATTGTTGCCAATCCATTGTTACCTCCTCAAACTATCTGTGACATTTGTTGTGAGTTGTCAACCTTTGACCACATGAAGTGAATTCTTTGGTCATGGTCAGTGACGTATTCATACTTTCTTCGGTCATTCTTCATGGTAGCCACACTGTACCACTAAAGATTGAAGGTCTCTGTACTTGCTAGTTGATAACTAGTATTCACAAATGATTTTCTGCCCTTCTGACCATTTGTGACTCGTGTTATGAGTTGTCAAAAATGACCACACATAGTAGCATTCGGTGGTCATAGTCAGTGACATATGCCTTCTTCTGTTGGTCATTATACATGGTAACCACACTGTTCCACTACTTATTGAATGTCCTTGTGCTTGCTAGTTGAGGCCTGGTATTCCCAAACCATATTTTCCCCCTCTGACCATTTGTGAATCATATTATGAGTTGTCAACGTTCACCACACACAGCGGATTCCTTTGGTCAAAGGCCGTACATATGCCTAGTTTGGTTGGTGATTGAGCATGGTAGCCACACCGTGCTACTACTTACAATGGTCCGAGACCATTTTTTCCCCCTCTAACCATTTGTGACTCGTGTTATGGGTTGTGAATGTTGACCACCCATACTGATATTCTTCGGTTATGGTCAGTGACGTATGGCTAGTTTGGTTGTTCGGTGTGCATAGGAGCCACACCGTGCCACTACGTATTGACGTTCTTTGTCCGTTCTAGTCAATACACAGGGTTCCCAAACATTGTGTTTCCATCTGACTATTTGTGACTTGTGTTATGAGTTGTTAATGCTCACCACACATAGTGGACTTCTTTGGTCATAGTCAGTGACGTATGCATCCTTTGGTTGGTCAGTGTGCACGCTAGCCACATGGTGCTACTACTTGTTGAAGGTCTTTGTAATTGCTAGTTGATAACTAGTGTTCCCAACCCATTGTTTCCCCCTCTGACCATTTGTCACTTGTGTTATGAGTTTTCAACATAGAACACTCACTACGAAACTATTTTGGTCATGGTTAGTGGCATATGCTTACTTTGGTTTGTCACTTTACATGGTTGCCACGCTGTGTAACTACGTATTGAAGGTCTTTGTGCTTTTTAGTTCATAGCTAGTGTTCCCGAACCATTGGTACCCCCTCTAGCTATCTCTGACCCTTGTTGTGAGTTGTCAACGTTGACCACATGAAGTGAAATTCTTTGATCATGGTCATAGACATATGCATACTTTGGCTAGTCATTGTGCATGGTAGCCACACTATGCCACTACGTATTGAAGGTCTTTGTACTTGCTAGTCAATAACTAGTCTTCACAAACCATTGTTTCCCCCTCTGACCATTTGTGACACATGTTATGAGTTGTCAAAAGTGACCACACATAGTGACATTCTTTGGTCATGGTCAGTGACACATGCCTACTTTGGTTGGTCATTGTACATGGTAGCCACGCCGTGCTACTACTTATTGAAGGTCCTTGTACCATCTAGTTGATATCTGGTTTTCCCAAATCATTGTTTCCTCCTTCGACCATTTGTGACTTGAATTGTGAACTTTCAACGTTGACCACACACAGCGGATTTGTTTGGTCAAAGGTTGTACATATGCCTACTTTGGTCGGTCATTGTGCATGGTAGCCACACCATGCTACTACTTATTGAAGGTTGTTGTCCTTGCTTGTTGAGAACAATTTTCCCGAAACCATTGCTTCCCCCTCTGACCATTTGTGACTCGGGTTATGGGTTGTGAACGTTGACCACCCATATTGAAATTGTTTGGTCATGGTCAGTGACATGTGCCTAGTTTGGTTGTTTGGTGTGCATAGCAGCCACACCGTGCCACTACGTATATAAGTTCTTTGTCCTTTCTAGTTGATACACAGGGTTCTCAAACCATTGTCTCTCTCCTGACCGTTTGTGACTCGTGTTATGAGTTGTCAATGTTGACCACACATAGTGGACTTCTTTGGTCATAGTCAGTAACGTATGCATCCTTTGGTTGGTCACTGTGCACGCTAGCCACAAGGTGCCACTACTTGTTAAAGGTCTTTGTACTTGCTAGTTGATAACTAGCGTTCCCAACCCATTGTTTCCCCCTGTGAGCATTTGTGACTCGTGTTATGAGTTTTCAGCGTTGACCAAACACTGTGAAATTCGTTTGGTCATGGTTAGTTGCACATGCCTACTTTGGTTTGGCACTCTACATGGTTGTCATGCCGTGTCACTATGAATTAAATGTCTTTGTGCTTTCTAGTTGATAGCTAGTGTTCCCAAACCATTGTTACCCCCTCTAGATATCTGTGACTCTTGTTGTGAGTTGTCAGCGTTGACCACATGAAGTGGAATTCTTTGGTCATGGTCATTGACATATGCATACTTTGGTTGGTTTCTGTGCATGGGAGCCACACTGTGCCACTTCATATTGAAGGTCTTTGTACTTGCTAGTTGATAACTGGCATTCAGATGGCATTGTTTAGCCCTCTGACCATTTGAGACTCGTGTTATCACTTGTCAAAGTTGACAACACATAGTGACATTCTGTGGTCATGGTAAGTGATACATGCGTACTTTGGTTGGTCATTGTACGTGGTAGCCACACCATACCACTACTTATTGAAGGTCCTTGTGCTTGCTAGCTGATACCTGGTGTTCCCAATCCATTGTTTCCCCCTCTGACCATTTGTGACACCTATTATGAGTTGTCAATGTTGACCACACACAGCGGATTTCTTTGGTCAAAAACAATATGCCTACTTTGGTCGGTCATTGTGCATGGTAGCCACACCGTGCTACTACTTATTGAAGGATTTTGTACTTGCTAGTTGAAAATGAATATTTCAAAACTATTGTTTCCTCCTCTGACCATTTGTGACTCGTGTTATGGGTTGTGAAAGTTGACCACCCATATTGAAATTCTTTGGTAATGGTCAATGACATATGCCTAGTTTGGTTGTTTGGTGTGCATAGCAGCCACACGGTGCCACTACGTATAGAAGTTCTTTGTCCTTTGTAGTCAATACATAGGGTTCTCAAACCATTGTCTCTTCCTCTGACCATTTGCGACTCGTGTTATGAGTTGTCTATGTTGAGCACACATAGTGGACTTCTTTGATCATAGTGAGTGAAGTATGCATCCTTTGGTTTTTCACTGTGCACGCTAGCTACACGGTGCCACTACTTGTTAAAGGTCTTTCTACTTGCTAGTTGATAACTAGTGTTTCCAACCAATTGTTTCCCCCTCTGACCATTTGTGACTCTTATTACAAGTTTTCAACGTTGACCACACACTGTGAATCTCTTTTGGTCATGGTTAGTGGCATATTCCTACTTTATTTTTCCACTGTTCCTGGTTGCCACACCGTGTCACAATGTTTTGAAGGTCTTTGTGCTTTCTAGTTGATAGCTATTGTTGCCAATCCATTGTTACCCCCTCTAACTATGTGTGACATTTGTTGTGAGTTGTCAACCTTTGACCACATGAAGTGAATTTTTTGGTCATGGTCAGTGACATGTGCATACTTTCTTTGGTCATTCTGCATGGTAGCCACACTGTGCCACTACAAATTGAAGGTCTCTGTACTTGCTAGTTGATAACTAGTATTCACAAATGATTTTTTGCCCTTCTCACCATTTGTGACTCGTGTTATGAGTTGTCAAAGTTGACCACACATAGCAGAATTCTGTGGTCATGGCCAGTGAGATATGCCTTCTTCTGTTGGTCATTATACATGGAAACCACACTGTTCCACTACTTATTGAATGTCCTTGTGCTTGCTAGTTGAGGCCTGGTATTCCCAAACCATTGTTTCCCCCTCTGACCATTTGTGAATCGTATTATGAGTTGTCAACGTTCACCACACACAGCGGATTTCTTTGGTCAAAGGCCGTACATATGCCTAGTTTAGTTGGTGATTGTGCATGGTAGCCACACCGTGCTACTACTTACAATGGTCCGAGACCATTGTTTCCCCCTCTGACCATTTGTGACTCGTGTTATGGGTTGTGAATGTTGACCACCCATACTGAAATTCTTTGGTTATGGTCAGTGACGTATTGCTAGTTTGGTTGTTCGGTGTGCATAGGAGCCACACCGTGCCACTACGTATTGACGTTCTTTGTCCTTTTCTAGTCAATACATAGGGTTCCCAAACATTGTGTTTCCATCTGACTATTTGTGACTCGTGTTATAAGTTGTTAATGCTAACCACACATAGTGGACTTATTTGGTCATAGTCAGTGACGTATGCATCCTTTGGTTGGTCAGTGTGCACGCTAGCCACACGGTGCCACTACGTATTGACGTTCTTTGTCCTTTTCTAGTCAATACATAGGGTTCCCAAACATTGTGTTTCCATCTGACTATTTGTGACTCGTGTTATAAGTTGTTAATGCTAACCACACATAGTGGACTTATTTGGTCATAGTCAGTGACGTATGCATCCTTTGGTTGGTCAGTGTGCACGCTAGCCACACGGTGCCACTACTTGCTGAAGGTCTTTGTAGTTGCTAGTTGATAACTAGTGTTCCCAACCCATTGTTTCCCCCTCTGACCATTTGTGAATCGTGTTATGAGTTGTCAACATTGAACACACATTGTTAAATAATTTTGGCCATGCTTAGTTGCATATGCTTACTTTGGTTTGTCACTGTACATGGTTGCCACGCTGTGTCACTATGTAGTGAAGGTCTTTGCGCTTTCTAGTTCATAGCTAGTGTTCCCAAACCATTGTCACCCCCTCTAACTTTCTGTGACTCCTGTTGTGAGCTATTAACGTTGACCATGAGAAGTGAAATTCTTTGGTCATGGTCAGTTACATATGCATTCTTTGGCTGGTCACTGTGCATGGTAGCCACACTGTGCCACTATATATTGAAGGTCTTTGTACTTGCTAGTTGATAACTAGTATTCACAAACCATTGTTTCCCCCTCTGACCATTTGTGACTTGTGTTATGAGTTGTAAACGTTGACCACACATAGTGACATTCTTTGGTCATGGTCAGTGACACATGCCTACTTTGGTTGGTCATTGTACATGGTAGCCACACCGTTCCACTACTTCTTGAAGGTCCTTCTGCTTTCTAGTTGATACCTGGTGTTCCAAAACCCATTGTTTCCCACTCTGACCATTTGTCACTCGTATTATGAGTTGTCAATGTTGACCACACACAGCGGATTTCTTTGGTCAAAGGCAATACATATGCCTACTTTGGTCGTTCATTGTGCATGGTAGCCACAACGTGCTACTAATTATTGAAGGTTGTTGTACTTGCTAGTTGAAAACAAATATTCTGAAACTGTTGTTTCCCCCTCTGTCCAATTGTGACTCGTGTTATGGGTTGTGAATGTTGACCACCCATATTGAAATTCTTTGGTCATGGTCATTGACCTATGCCTAGTTTGGTTGTTTGGTGTGCATAGCAGCCACACCGTGCCACTACGTATAGAAGTTCTTTGTCCTTTCTAGTCAATACATAGCGTTCTCAAACCATTGTCTCTCCCTTTGACCATTTCTGACTCGTGTTATGAGTTGTCAATGTTGACCACACATATTGGACTTCTTTGGTCATAGTGAGTGACATATGCATCCTTTGGTTGTTCACTGTGCATGTTAGCCACACGGTGCCACTACTTATTAAAGGTCTTTGTACTTGCTAGTTGATAACTAGTGTTCCCAACCCATTGTTTCCCCCTGTGACCATTTGTGACTCGTGTTATGAGTTTTCAACATTAACCACACACTGTGAAATTCTTTTGGTCATGGTTAGTGGTATATGCCACACCGTGTCACTACGTTTTGAAGGTCTTTATACTTTTTCGTTGATAACAATTGTTGCCAAACCATTGTTACCCCCTCTGTCTATCTGTATCTCTTGTTGTGAGTTGTCAACGTTCTTTGGTCATGGTTAATGACACATGCCTACTTTGGTTGGTCATTGTACATGGTAGCCACACCGTGCCACTACTTATTGAAGGTCATTGTGCTTGCTAGTCGATACCTGGTGTTCCCAAACCATTGTTTCCCGCCTGTAACCATTTGTGACTCATATTATGAACTTTCAACGTTGACCACACACAGCGGATTTCTTGGATCAAAGGCAGTACACATGCCTACTTTGGTCGGTCATTGTGCATGGTAGCCATACCGTGCTACTACTTACAATGGTCCGAGACCATTTTTTCCCCCTATGACTGTTTGTGACTCGTGTTATGGGTTGTGAACGTTGACCACCCATATTGAAATTCTTTGGCCATGGTCAGTGACATGTGCCTAGTTTGGTTGTTCAGTGTGCATAGTAGCCACACCGTGCCACTACTAATTGAAGTTCTTTGTCCTTTCTAGTTGATACATAAGGTTCCCAAACCATTGTCTCTCCCTCTAACCATTTGTGAATCCTGTTATGAGTTGTCAATGTTGACCACACATAGTGGACTTCTTTGGTCATAGTCAGTGACGTATGCATCTATTGGTTGGTCACTATGTATGCTAGCCACACCGTGCCACTACTTGTTGAAGTTCTTTGTACTTGGTAGTTGATAACTAGTGTTCCCAACCCATAGTTTCCCCCTCTGACCATTTGTAACTCGTGTTAAGAGTCTTCAACGTTGACCACACACTGTGAAATTTGTTTGGTCACGGTTAGTGGCATATGCCTACTTCGGTTTATTACTGTACATGGTTGCCAAACGTGTCACTACGTAGTAAATGTCTTTGTGCTTTCTAGTTGATAGCTAGAGTTCCCAAACCATTGCTACCCCCTCTGGCTATCTGTGACTCTTGTTGTGAGTTGTCGGCGTTGACCACATGAAGTGAACTTCTTTGGTCATGGTCAGTGACATATGCATACTTTGGTTGGTCACTGTGCATGGTAGCCACACTGTGCCACTACATATTGAAGGTCTCTGTACTTGATAGTTAATAACTAGTATTCACAAGCCATTGTTCCCCCCTCTGACCATTTGGGACTATTGTTATGAGTTGTCAAAGTTGACCAGACGTAGTGAAATTCTTCGGTCATGGTCAGTGACATATACCTTCTTTGGTTGGTCATTGTATGTGGTAGTCACACCGTGCCACTACTTATTGTAAGGTCCTTGTGCTTGCTTGTTGATACCTGGTGTTCCAAAACCATTGTTCCCCCCTCTGACCATTTGTGACTCGTATTATGAATTGTCAATGTTGACCACACACGATGGATTTCTTTGGTCAAAGGCAATACATATGCCTTTTTTTGTCGGTGATTGTGCATGGTAGCCACACCGTACTACTACTCAACGAAGGTCATTGTTCTTGCTACTTAAAAACGGAAATTCCAAAACCATTGTTTCCCCCTCTGACCATTTGTGACTCGTGCTATGGGTTGTGAACGTTGACCACCCCAACTGAAATGCTTTGGTCATGGTCAGTGACATATGCCTAGTTTGGTTGTTCGGTGTGCATAGTAGCCACACTTTGCCTCTACGTATTGACGTTCTTTGTCCTTTCTGGTCAATACAATGGGTGTCCAAACCATTGTCTCTCCCTCTGACCATTTGTGACTTGTGTTATGAGTTGTCAATGCTGACCTCACATGGTGCACTTCTTTGGTCATAGACAGTGACGTATGCATCGTTTGGTTGGTCACTGGGCACGCTAGCCACACCGTGCCAGTACTTGTTGAAGGTCTTTGTACTTGCTAGTTGATAACTAGTGTTCCCAACCCATTGTTTCCCCCTCTAACCATTTGTGCCTCGTGTTATGAGTTTTCAACATTGGACACTCACTGTGAAATCCTTTTGGTCATGGTTAGTGGCATATTCGTACTTTCGTTTTTCACTGTACATGGTTGCCACGCTGTGTGACCACGTATTGAAGGTCTTTGTGCTTTCTAGTTCATAGCTTGTGTTCCCAAACCATTGTTACCTTCTCTAACTATCTGTGACTCTTGTTGTGAGTTGACAACGTGGATCACGTGAAGTGAAATTCTTTGGTCATGGTCAGTGACATATGCATACTTTGGCTAGACACTGTGCTAGGTAGCCACACTGTGCCACTACATATTGAAGGTCTTTGTACTTTCTAGTCGATAACTAGTATTCACAAATGATTGTTTCCCCCTAAGACCATTTGTGACTCATGTTATGTGTTGATCTGAGGGTGAGTGTGCACCTTGGAGGGTCTCTAGCAGTGGCTGGTTCACACTACCAACCCTTTTTGGAGAGACTGAAACTGTGGAGGCAACTGGTTCCAAGGATGGCAGAAAACTGGTCAGAGATTGAGGCAATAGGTTTGACCCCAATTGACCAGGAATTCACACTTAATCAAGGCTTACAAGCAGTAGCACTTTATAGCCACTGATCTAAGCTTTCCAGAACACCAAAGCATGCCAGATTTGAAGCTTCCTAGCAGATCTTATGGCTTCTAGAGTGGCCCTTGGTAGGCTGTCCTTTTCCCATCTAGAAAGGCATCCCTTCCCTCCTCTAGAAGCTTCTGCCCCTTCATAGATATTTCAGCTTGCTTCGAGTAGGAGGGAAGGTGTCCAGAAGACCAAGGCACCTCTACTTGTCTTGTAGGACAAGTCACCCCTTCTAGAAGGTGTGCCACCTTCCTGGACCCTCACCTGGCCTTCTAGAAACTTAAAGAGGAACTCTAGAGGTTGAGCTAGCTTTCTAGCATCTGTTTTCCACCTCCCTTGAGGCAGGACAGAAATTCATCTTGTGGGACTTGAACTCGGGCCCCTGGCTGTATAGGTGAACACCATTAACCACTAAGCCACCTTGGCTTGTCTTTTTGGTGTTCCTTTTAGGAGTCACTCCTGCCATGGTGAGGAGCATTACTCCAACATTATGAGTTGCCAAAGTTAACCACACATAGTGACATTCGTTGCTCATGGTCAGTGACACATCGCAACTTTGGTTAGTTATTGTACATGGTAGCCACACCGTGCCACTACTTATTGAAGGTCCTTGTACTTTTTAGTTGAAACCTGGTGTTCCCAAACCATTGTTTCCTCCTCTGACCATTTGTGACTCGTATTATGAACTTTCAACGTTGACCACACACAGAGGATTTCTTTGGTCAAAGGCAGTACATATGCCTACTTTGGTCGGTCATTGTGCATGGTAGCCACACCGTGCTACTACTTATTGAAGGTTGTTGTCCTTGCTAGTTGAAAACGAGTATTCCAAAACCAGTGTTTCCACCTCTGGCCGTTTGTTACTCGTGTTATGGGTTGTGAACGTTAACCACCCATATTGAAATCCTTTGGTCATGGTCAATGACATGTGCCTAGTTTGGTTGTTTGCTGTGTATAGGAGCCACACTGTGCCACTACGTATAGACGTTCTTTGTCCCTTCTAGTCGATACATAGGGTTCTCAAATCATTGTCTCACCCTCTGACCATTTGTGACTCCTGTTATGAGTTGTCAATGTTGACCACACATATTGGACTTCTTTGGTCATAGTCAGTGACGTATGAGTATTTTGGTTGGTCACTATGCACGCTGGCCACACGGTGCCACTACATGTTAAAGGTCTTTCAACTTGCTAGTTGATGACTAGTGTTCCCAACCCGTTGTTTTCNTTGTCAATGTTGACCACACATATTGGACTTCTTTGGTCATAGTCAGTGACGTATGAGTATTTTGGTTGGTCACTATGCACGCTGGCCACACGGTGCCACTACATGTTAAAGGTCTTTCAACTTGCTAGTTGATGACTAGTGTTCCCAACCCGTTGTTTTCTCTTCTGACCGTTTGTGACTCGTGTTATGAGTTTTCAATGTTGACCACCCACTACGAAGTTCTTTTGGTCATGGTTAGTGGCATATGCCTGCTTTTGTTTTGTCAGTGTACATGGTTGCCACACCGTGTCACTACGTTTTGAAGATCTTTGTGCTTTCTAGTTGATGACTATTGTTCCCAAACAATTGTTACCTTCTCTAAATATCTGTGTCTCTTGTCGAGAGTTGTCAATGTTGACGAAATGAAGTGAAATTCCTTGGTCATGGTCAGTGACATATACATACTTTGGTTGGTCACTGTGCATGGTAGCCACACTGTGCCACTACATATTGACGGTCTTTGTACTTGCTAGTTGATAACTAGTATTCACAAACCATTGTTTCCGACTTTGATTATTTTTGACTCATGTTATGAGTTATCAAAGTTGAACACACATAGTGACATTCTTTGGTCATCGTCAGTGAGATATGCCTGCTTTGGTTAGTCATTGTACATAGTAGCCACACCATGCCACTACTTATTGAAGGTCCTTGTGATTGCAAGGTTATACCTGGTGTTCTTAAACCATCGTTCTCCCCTTTGACCATTTGTGACTCGTATTATCTGTTGTCAACGTTGACCACACACAGCGGATTTGTTTGGTCAAAGGCAGTACATATTCCTACTTTGGTCGGTCATTGTGCATGGTAGCCATACCGTGCTACTACTTATTGAAGGTCGTTGTACTCGCTAGTTGAAAACTAATATTCCGAAACCATTGTTTCCCCCTCTGACCATTTGTGACTCGTGTTATGGGTTGTGGACGTTGACCAACCATATTGAAATTCTTTGGTCATGGTCAGTGATACATGCCTAGTTTGGTTGTTTGGTGTGCATAGTAGCACACTATGCCACTGCATATTGTATTTCGTTGTCCTTTCTAGTTGCTTCATAGGGTTCCCAATCCATTGTCTCTCCCTCTGACCATTTGTGACTCATGGTATGCGTTGACCACACATAGTGGACTTCTTTGGTCATAGTCAGTGACGTATGCATCCTTTGGTTGGTCACTGTGCACGCTAGCCACACTGTGCCACAACTTCCATCCCAACTTCCAGCCCAACTTCCAACCCAGCTTCCAACCCAACTTCCAACCCAACTTCAAACCCAATCCCAACCCAACTTCCAACCCAAGTTCCAACTCAACTTCCAACCCAACGTCCAACCTAACTTCCAACCCAACTTCCATCCCAACTTCCATCCCAGCTTCAAACCCAACTTCCATCTCAACTTCCATCCCAGCATCCAACCAAATGTCCAACCGAACATCCAGCCCAACTTCCAACCCAACTTCCAACCCAACATCCAACACAACTTCCAACCCAATTTCCAACCCAACTTCCAACCCAACATCCAACCCAACTTCCAGTCAAAGTTCCGATCCAATTTCCATCCCAACATCCATCCCAACTTCCTACTCAACTTCCAACCCAACTGCTTACCCAATTTCCAACCCCACTTCCAACCCAACTTACAACCCAACTTCCAACCCAACTTCCAACCCAACTTCCAACCCAATTTCCAACCCAACTTCCAGCCCAACTTCCATCCCAATTACCATCCCGACTTCAAACCCAACTTCCATCCCAACTTCCATCCCAACATCCAACCCAACTTCCAACCCAACTTCCAACCCAACTCCCAACCCAATTTCCAATCCAACTTCCAACCCAACTTACAATCCAACTTTCAACCCAGCTTCTGACCCATCAGACTCAACTTTCAATCCAACTTCCAACCCAACTTCCAACCCAATTTCCAACAGAACTTCCAACCCAACTTCCAACCCAACTTCCAACCCAACTTCCAACCCAACTTCCATCCCAACTTCCAACCCAACTTCCCACGCAACTTCCAACCCAGCTTCCAACCCATGTTCCTACCCATTATCCAACCCAGCTTCTAACCCAACTTTCAACCCAATTTCCAACCCAACTTCCAACCCAACTTCCAACCCAAGTTCTTACCCAACTTCCAATCCAAATTCCAACCCAACTTCCAATACAACTTCCAACCCAACTTCCAAACCAGCATACAACCCAGCTTCCAACCCAACTTTCAACCCATCTCTCAAACTAACTTTCAACCCAACTTCCAACTCAACTTCCAACCCAACGTCCAACCCAACTTCCAATCCAACTTCCAACCCAACGTCCAACCCAACTTCCAGCCCAACTTCCAACCCAACTTCCAACCCAACTTTCAACCCATCTCTCAAACTAACTTTCAACCCAACTTCCAACTCAACTTCCAACCCAACGTCCAACCCAACTTCCAATCCAACTTCCAACCCAACGTCCAACCCAACTTCCAGCCCAACTTCCAACCCAACTTCCATCCCAACTTCCATCCCAATTTCAAACCCAACTTCCATCCCAACTTCCATCCCAACATCCGACCCAACTTCCAACCCAGCTTCCAACCCAACTTCCAACTCAACTTCCAATCCAATCTCCAACCCAACTTCCAAATCAACTTCCAACACAACTTCCAACCCAGCTTCCAACCCAACTTTCAACCCAACTTCCAACCCAACTTCCAACCCAACTTCCAACCCAACTTCCAACCCAACTTCCATTCCAACTTCTAACCAAAATTCCAACCCAATGTCCAACCCAACTTCCAACCCAACTTCCATTCCAACTTCCAACCTAGCTTCCAACCCAGCGTCCGATCCAACTTCCAATCTAACTTCCAACCCAACTTCCAACCCAAATTCCAACCCAACTTCCATCCCAACTTCCATCCCAACTTCCATCCCAGCTTCCAACCCAACTTCCAATCCAACTTCCAACCCAACTTCCAACACAGCTTCCCACCCAACTTACAACCCAGCATACAACCCAGCTTCCAACCCAACTTTCAACCCTACTTCCAACCCAACTTTCAACCCAAATTACAACTCAACTTCCAACCCAACTTCCAACCCAACTTCCAACCCAACGTCCAACCCAACTTCCAACCCAACTTCCATCCCAACTTCCATCCCAGCTTCAAACCCAACATCCATCCCAACTTCCATCCCAACAT
>SZWC01000681.1:86505-105895 GCA_023375785.1 Penium margaritaceum | reverse complement strand
GCATCCCTTCCCTCCTCTAGAAGCTTCTGCCCCTTCCTAGATTCCTCAGCTTGCTTCTAGTAGGAGGGAAGGTGTCCAGAAGACCAAGACACCTCTAGATGCCTTGTAGGACAAGTCACCCCTTCTAGAAGGTGTGCCACCTTCCTGGACCCTCACCTGGCCTTCTAGAAACTTAAAGAGGAACTCTAGAGGTTGAGCTAGCTTCCTGGCATCTATTTTCCACCTCCCTTGAGGCAGGGCAGAATTTCATCTTGTGGGACTTGAACCCGGGCCCCTGCCTCTAGAGGTGGACACCATTAACCACTAAGCCACTAAGGCTTGTCTTTTTGGTGTTCCTTTTTGGAGTCACTCCTGCCATGGTGAGGAGCATCATTTCAACAGCAACTAGGGCGCAACTAGGGTGCAACTAGGGCGCAACTAGGGCGCAACTAGGGCGCAACTAGGGTGCAACTAGGGCGCAACTAGGGCGCAACAAGGGCGCAACAAGGGCGCAACTAGGGCGCAACGACGGTGCAACGAGGGCGCAACTAGGACGCAACTAGGGCGCAACTAGGGTGCAACTAGGGCGAACCTAGGACGCAACTAGGGCGCAACTAGGGTGCAACTAGTGTACAAGTTGGGCGCAACTAGGGCGTAACTAAGGCACAACTAGGGTGCAAGTAGGACGCAACTAGGGTGCAACTAGGGGACAACTAGGGCGTAGCTAGTGCCCGACTCAGGCGCAACTAGGGCACAAGTAGGCGTGAGAAGGGCGCAAGTAGGGCGCAACTAGGGCGCAACTAGGGCGCAACTAGGACGCAACTAGGGCGCAACTAGTGCGTAACTATGGTGCAACTAGGGTGCAAGTAGGGGGCAACTAGGGCGCAACTAGGGCGCCCGGGACCAACGAGGGGGCAATTAGAGGGAAACTAGGGCGCAACTAGGACGCAACTAGGACACAACTAGGGCGCAACTAGGGCTCAACTAGGGCGCAACTAGGGTGCAACTAGTGCGCAACTAGGGCGCAACTAGGGCGCAACTAGGGCGTGACTAGAGCATGACTTGGGCGCAACTAGGACGCAACTAGAGCGCAACTAGGGCGCAACTAGGGCGCAACTAGGGCACAACTAGGGCGCAACTAGGGCGCAATTAGGATGCAACTGGGGGAAACTAGGGCACAACTAGGACGCAACTAGGATGCAACTAGGGCACAACTAGGGCACAACTAGGGCGCAACTAGGGCGCGACTAGGGCACGACTTGGGCGCAACTAGGGCGTAACTAGGGCGCAACTAGGGTGCAACTAGGGTGCAATTTTGGCGCAACTGGGGCCAACTAGGGCGCAACTAGGGCACAACTAGGGCGCAACTAGGGCGCAACTAGGGTGCAACTAGGGCGCAACGAGGGCGCAACTAGGGCGCAACTAGTGCGCAACTAGGGTACAACTAGGGCGCAACTAGGGCGCAACTAAGGCGCAACTAGGGCACAAATAGGGCACAAGTAGGACGCAACGAGGACGCAACTTGGGTACAACTAGGGCGTAGCTAGTCCCCAACTGAGGCGCAACTAGGGCGCAACTAGGGTGCAAGTCCGGCGCAAGTAGGTTGTACCTTGTACGCAACCAGGACACAACTAGGGCGTAACTAGGGGGCAACTAGGGTGCAACTAGGGTGTAAGTAGGGCGCAACTAGGGTGCAACTAGGGCGCAAGTGGGGCATAAGTAAGACGCAACTAGGGCGCAACTAGGGCACAATCAGGGCGTAGTAAGTGCCCAACCGAGGTGCAACTAGGGCACAAGTAGGACGCCAGTAGGGTGTAAGTAGGGTGCAATAAGGGTACAAGAAGGGCGCAACGAGGGCGCAACTAGGGCGCAATTAAGACGCAACTAGAGTGCAAGTAGGTTGCAACTAGGGCGCAAGTAGGGCGTAAGTAGGGCGCAACTGGGACACAACTAATGCGCAACAAGGGCGCAACTAGGGCGCAACTAGGGCGCAACTAGGGCGCAACTAGGGCGCAATTAGGGCGCAACTGGGGGCAACTAGGGTGCAACTAGTGCGCAACTAGGGCGCAAGTACGGCGCAATGAGGGCGGAACGAGGGCGCAACTAGGGCGCAAATAGGATGAAACTAGGGTGCAAGTAGGGCGCAACTAGGGCGCAACTAGGGCACAACTAGGGTGCAACTAGTGAGCAAGTTGGGCGCAAGTAGGGCGCAACTAAGGCTCAACTAGGGCGCAAGTAGGACGCAACTAAGAGTGCAACTAGGGAACAACTAGGGCGTAGCTAGTACCCAACTGAGGCGCAACTAGGGTGCAAGTATGTGCCAGTAGGGTGCAAGTATGGCGCAACTAGGGCGCAACTAGGGTGCAACTAGGACACAACTAGGGTGCAACTAGTGCCTAACTAGGGTGCAACTAGGGTGCAAGTAGGGTGCACCTAGGGCGCAACTAGGGTGCCCGGGCGCAGCTAGGGCGGAACTAGGAGGCAACAAGGGCGCAACTAGGGCGCAACTAGGACGCAACTAGGGCACGAGTAGGCCGGAACTAGGGCGCAACTAGGGTGCAACTAGGGCGCAATTAGGGCGCAACTAGGGCGCAGCCAGGGCACGACTAGGGCGCGACTTGGACGCAACTAGGGCGCAACTAGGGCGCAACTAGGGCGCAACTAGGGCACAATTAGGGCGCAACTGGGGGCAACTAGGGCGCAACTAAGGCGCAACTAGGGCACCACTAGGGCACAGCTAGGGCGAAACTAGGGCGCAACTAGGGCACAACTTGAGCGCGACTAGGGCGCGACTTGGGCGCAACTAGGGCGCAACTAGGACGCAGTTAGGGCACACTTAGGGCGCAACTGGGGGCAACTAGGGCACAACTAGGGAGCAACTAGGGCGCAACTATGGCCCAACTAGGGCATAACTAGGGCGTAACTAGGGCGCAACTAGGGCGCAACTAGGGCGCAACTATGACGCAACTAGAGCGAAACTAAGGCGCAACTAAGGCGCAACTATGGCATAAGTAGGGTACAAGTAGGACGCAAAAAGGGCGCAACTAGGGCACAACTAGGGCGTAGCTAGTGCCCAACTGAGGCGCAACTTGGGCGCAAGTACGGTACAAGTAGGGCACAAGTAGGGCGCAACTAGGGTGCAACTAGGGTGCAAGTAGGGCGCAAGCAAGACACAACTATGGTGCAACTAGGGCACAACTAGGGCGTAGCTAGTGCCCAACTGAGGCGCAACTAAGGCGCTAGTAAGGCGCCACTAGGGTGTGAGTAGGGTGCAATAAGGGCGCATGAAGGGCGCAACTAGAGCGCAACTAGGGCGCAACTAAGATGCAAATAGGGTGCAAGTAGGGCGCAACTAGGTCACAAGTACGGTGCAAGTAGGGCGCAACTAGGGCACAACTAAGGCGCAACAAGGACACAACTAGGACGCAACTAGGGCACAATTAGGGCGCAACTAGGGCGTAACTAGGGTGCAACTAGGGTGCAACTAGGATGTAACTAGGGCGCAACTAAAGCACAACTAGGGCGCAACTAGGGCACAACTAGGACGCATTAGGGTGCAACTAGGGCGCAACTAGGGCGTAACTAGGGTGCAACTAGGGTGCAACTAGGATGTAACTAGGGCGCAACTAAAGCACAACTAGGGCGCAACTAGGGCACAACTAGGACGCATTAGGGTGCAACTAGGGCGCATCTAGGGCGCAACTAGGGCGCAACTAGGGCGCAACAAGGGCGGAACGAGGGTGCAACTAGGGCGCAACGAGGCGGCAGTGAGGGCGCAACTAGGGTGCAACTAGGGCGCAACTAGGGCGCAACTAGGGTGCAAGTAGGGTGCAACTAGGGTACAACTAGGGTGCAACTAGGGCACAACTAGGGCACAACTAGGACGCAACTAGGTCGCAACTAGGGCGCAACAAGGGCGCAACTATGGCGCAACTAGGGTGCAGCTATGGCGCAACTAGGGCGCAGCGGGGGCACAACCAGGGCGCAACTAGGGCGCAACTAGGGCACAACTAGGACGCAACTAGGGCGCAACTAGGGTGCAACTAGTGTGCAGGTTGGGCGCAACTAAGGCACAACTAAGGCGCAACTAGCGCGCAAGTAGGGCACAAGTAGGACGCAACTAGGGCGCAACTAGGGCACAACCAGGGTATAGCTAGTGCCCAACAAGGGCACATCTAGGGCGCAAGAAGGGTGCTAGTAGGGCGCAAGTAGGGTACAATAAGAGCGCAAATGGGGTGCAACTAGAGCACAACTACGGCGCAACTAGGACGAAAGTAGGGCGTGACTAGGGCGCGACTAGGGCGCGACTAGGGCACAACTAGGGCGCATTTAGGGCGCAACGAGGACGCAATTAGGGCACAACTAGGGCGCCACTAGGGCGCAACTAGGGTGCAACTAGGGCCCAACTAGGGCGCAACTAGGGCGCAACCAGGGTGCAACTAGGGCGTATGTAGGGCGTAAGTAGGGCGCAAGGAGGGCACAATTATGGCACAAGTGGGGCGCAACTAGGGCGCAACTAGGGCGCAACTAGGGTGCAACTAGGGCGCAACTAGGACGCAACTAGGGCGCAACTAGGTCGCAACTAGGGCGCAACTAGGGTGCAACTAAGGTACAACGAGGGCGCAACTTGGGCACAACTAGGGCGCATCTAAGGCGTAACGAAGGCGCAACTAAGGCGCAACCTAGGCGCAACTAAGGCGCAACTAGATCGCAGGTAGGGCATAAATAGGATGTAGCTAGGGTGCAACTAGGGTACAACTAGGGTGTAGCTAGTGCCCAGTTGAGGCGCAACTAGGGCAAGAGTAGGACGCAAGTAGGGCGCAACTAGGGCGCAAGTAGGAGGCAACTAGGGCGCAACTAGGGCGCAAATAGGACGCAAGTAGGTTGCAACTAGGGAACATCTAGGGCGCAACTAGGGCGCAACTAGGGCGCAACTAGGGCGCAACTAAAATGCAACTAGGGCACAACTAGGGTGCAACTAGGGCGCAATTAGGGCGCAACTAGGGTGCAACTAGGGCGCAACTAAGGTGCGACTAGGTCGCGACTAGGGCACAACTAGGGCGCCACTAGGACGCGACTTGGGCGCAATTAGGGTGCAACTAGGACGTAACAAAGGTGCAACTAGGGCGTAACTAGGGCGCAATTAGGGCGCAACTGGGGGCAACTAGGGGGCAACTAGGTCGCAACTTTGGCGCAACTAGGGCGCAACTAGGGCACAACTAGGGCGCAACTAGGGCGCGACAAGGCAGCACCTAGGGCGCAAACAGGGCGCAACTAGGTCGAAACTAAGGCACAACTATGGTGCAAATAGGGGGCAAGTAGGGCGCAACTAGGGCGTAACTAGGGCGCAACTAGGACGCAACTAGGGCGCAACTAGTGCGTAACTATGGTGCAACTAGGGTGCAAGTACGGAGCAACTAGGGCGCAACTAGGGCGCCCGGACCCAACAAGGGTGCAATTAGGGGGAAACTAGGGCGCAACTAGGACGCAACTAGGGCACAACTAGGGCGCAACTAGGGCGTAACGAGGGCGCAACTAGGGTGCAACTAGTGCGCAACCAGGGCGCAACTAGGGCGCAACTAGGGCGCGACTAGGGCGCGACTTGGGCGCAACTAGGATGCAACTAGAGCGCAACTAGGGCGCAACTAGGGCGCAACTAGGACGCAACTAGGCCGCAATTAGGGCGCAACTGGGGGAAACTAGGGCGCAACTAGGACGCAACTAGGACGCAACTAGGGCACAACTAGGGCGCAACTAGGGCGCAACTAGGGCGCGACTAGGGCACGACTTGGGTGCAACTAGGGCGTAACTAGGGCGCAACTAGGGTGCAACTAGGGTGCAATTTGGGTGCAACTGGGGCCAACTAGGGCGCAACTACGGTGCAACTACGGCGCAACTAGGGCGCAACTAGGGTGCAACTAGGGCGCAAGGAGGGCGCAACTAGGGCGCAACTAGGGCGCAACTAGGGTGCAACTAGGGCGCAACTAGGGCGCAACTAAGTCGCAACTAGGGCACAAATAGGGCACAAGTAGGACACAACTAGGGCACAACTTGGGTACAACTAGGTCGTAGCTAGTCCCCAACTGAGGCGCAACTAGGGCGCAAGTAGGGTGCAAGTAGGGCGCAAGTAGGTTGCAACTTGTGTGCAACCAGGACACAACTAGGGCGTAACTAGGGCGCAACTAGGGTGCAACTAGAGTGTAAGTAGGGTGCAACTAGGGTGCAACTAGGGCGCAAGTAGGGCATATGTAAGACGCAACTAGGGCCCAACTAGGGCACAATTAGGGCGTAGCTAGTGTCCAACTGAGGTGCAACTAGGGCGCAAGTAGGGCGCCAGTAGGGTGTAAGTAGGGTGCAATAAGAATGCAAGAAGGGCGCAACTAGGGCGCAACTAGGGTGCAACTAGGGCGCAAGTAGGGCGCCAGTAGGGTGTAAGTAGGGTGCAATAAGAATGCAAGAAGGGCGCAACTAGGGCGCAACTAGGGTGCAACTAAGACGCAACCAGAGTGCAAGTAGGGTGCAACTAGGGTGCAAGTAGGGCGCAAGTAGGGCGCAACTAGGACACAACTAATGCGCAACAAGGGCGCAACTAGGGCGCAACTAGGGCGCAACTGGGACGCAATTAGGGCGTAACTGGGGACAACTAGGATGCCACAAGTGCGCAACTAGGGCGCAAGTACGGCGCAACGAGGGTGCAACGAGGGCGCAACTAGGGTTCAACTAGGGCGAAACTAAGGTGCAACTAGGGCTCAACTAGGGCGCAACAAGGGCGCACCTAGGGTGCAACTAGTGAGCAAGTTGGGCGCAAGTAGGGCGCAACTAAGGCGCAACTAGGGGGCAAGTAGGACGCAACTAAGGGTGCAACTAGGGGACAACTAGCGCGTAGCTAGTGCCCAACTGAGGCGCAACTAGGGCGCAAGTATGCGCCAGTAGGGCGTAAGTATGGCTCAAGTAGGGCGCAACTAGGGTGCAACTAGGACACAACTAGGACGCAACTAGTGCCTAACTAGGGTGCAACTAGGGTGCAAGTAGGGCTTACATAGGGTGCAACTAGGGTGCCCGCGCGCAACTAGGGCGGAACTAGGAGGCAACAAGGGCGCAACTAGGGCACAACTAGGACGCAACTAGGGCACGAGTAGGACGCAACAAGGGCGCAACTAGGGTGTAACTAGGGCGCAACTAGGGCGCAACAAGGGTGCAGCCAGGGCGCGACTAGGGCGCGACTTGGGCGTAACTATGGCGCAACTAGGGCGCAACTAGGGCGCAACTAGGGCGCAACTAGGGCGCAACTGGGGGCAACTAGGGCGCAAGTAAGGCGCAACTAGGGCGCCACTAGGGCACAACTAGGGCGTAACTAGGGCGCAACTAGGGCGCAACTAGGGTGCAACTAGTGCGCAACTAGGGCGCAACTAGGGCGCAACTAGGGCGCGACTAGGGCGCGACTTGGACACAACTAGGATGCAACTAGGGCGCAACTAGGGCGCAATTAGGGCGTAACTGGGGGCAACTAGGGCGCAACTAGGGAGCAACTAGGGTGCAACTAGGGCGCAACTAGGGCGCAACTAGGGCGGAACTAGGGCGCAACTAGGGCGCAACTAGGGCGCAACTAGGGCGCAATTAGGGCGTAACTGGGGGCAACTAGGGCGCAACTAGGGAGCAACTAGGGTGCAACTAGGGCGCAACTAGGGCGCAACTAGGGCGGAACTAGGGCGCAACTAGGGCGCAACTAGGGCGCAACTATGACGGAACTAGAGCGCAACTAAGGCGCAACTAAGGTACAACTATGGCATAAGTAGGGCACAAGTAGGACGCAACTAGGGCGCAACTAGGGCACAACTAGGGCGTAGCTAGTGCCCAACTGAGGCGCAACTAAGGCGCAACTAAGGTACAACTATGGCATAAGTAGGGCACAAGTAGGACGCAACTAGGGCGCAACTAGGGCACAACTAGGGCGTAGCTAGTGCCCAACTGAGGCGCAACTTTGGCGCAAGTATGGTACAAGTAGGGTGCAAGTAGGGCGCAACTAGGGTGTAACTAGGGTGCAAGTAGGGCGCAAGCAAGATGCAACTAGGGCGCAACTAGGGCACAACTAGGGCGTAGCTAGTGCCCAACTGAGGCGCATCTAAGGCGCAAGTAGGGCGCCACTAGGGTGTGAGTAGGGTGCAATAAGGGCGCAAGAAGGGCGCAACTAGGGCGCAACTAGGGTGCAACTAAGACGCAAATAGGGTGCAAGTAGGGTTCAACTAGGTCGCAAGTATGGTGCAAGTAGGGCGCAACTAGGGTACAACTATGGCGCAACAAGGATGCAACTAGGATGCAACTAGGGCACAACTAGGGCGCAACTAGGGCATAACTAAGGCGCAACTAGGGTGCAACTAGGGTGTAACTAGGGCGCAACTAGAGCACAACTAGGACGCAACTAGGGCACAACTAGGACGCATTAGGGCACAACTAGGGCGCATCTAGGGCGCAACTAGGGCGCAACTAGGGCGCAACAAGGGCGCAACGAGGGTGCAACTAGGGCGCAAGGAGGCAGTAATGAGGGCGCAACTAGGGTGCAAGTAGGGCGCAACTAGGGCGCAACTAGGGTGTAATTAGGGCGCAACTAGGGTACAACTAGGGGGCAACTAGGGCACAACTAGGGCACAACTAGGACGCAACTAGGTCGCAACTAGGGCGCAACTAGGGCGTAACTATGGCGCAACTAGGGTGCAACTACGGCGCAACTAGGGCGCAACCAGGGCGCAACCAGGGCGCAACTAGGGCGCAACTAGGGCACAACTAGGGCGCAACTAGGGCGCAACTAGGGTGTAACTAGTGTGCAGGTTGGGTGCAACTAAGGCACAATTAAGGCGCAACTAGCGCGCAAGTAGGGCACAAGTAGGACGCAACTAGGGCGCAACTAGGGCACAACTAGGGCATAGCCAGTGCCCAACAAGGGCACATCTAGGGCGCAAGAAGGGTGCCAGTAGGGCGCAAGTAGGGTGCAATAAGAGCGCAAATGGGGTGCAACTAGAGTGCAACTAGGGTGTAACTAGGGCGAAAGTAGGGTGTGACTAGGGCGCGACTAGGGCGTGACTAGGGCGCAATTAGGGCGCATTTAGGGCGCAACGAGGACGCAACTAGGGTGCAACTAGGGCGAAACTAGGGCACAACTAGGGTACAACTAGGGCGCAACTAGGGCGCAACTAGGGCGCAACCAGGGTGTAACTAGGGCGTATGTAGGGCGTAAGTAGAGCGCAACTAGGGCGCAACTAGGGTGCAACTAGGGCGAAACTAGGGCACAACTAGGGTACAACTAGGGCGCAACTAGGGCGCAACTAGGGCGCAACCAGGGTGTAACTAGGGCGTATGTAGGGCGTAAGTAGAGCGCAAGTAGGACGCAATTATGGCACAAGTGCGGCACAGCTAGGGCGTAACAAGGGCGCAACTAGGGCGAAACTTGAGCGTAACGAGGGCGTAACGAGGGAGCAACGAGGGTGCAGCGAGGGCGCAACAAGGGAGCAATAAGGGCGCAACTAGGACGCAAATAGGGCCCAACTAGGGCGCAACTAGGGCCTAACTAGGGCGCAACTAGGGCGTAACTAGGGCGCAACTAGGGTGCAACTGAGGTGCAACTAGGACGCAACTTGGGTACAACTAGGGCGCAACTAAAGGATAACTAAGGCGCAACTAAGGCTCAACTAAGGCGCAACTAAGGCGCAACTAGAGTGCAAGTAGGGCACAAGTAGGATGCACCTAGGGCGCAACTAGGGTACAACTAGGGTGTAGCTTGTGCCCAACTGAGGCGCAACTAGGGCAAGAGTAGGACGCAAGTAGGGCGCATCTAGGCCGTAACTATGACGCAACTAGGGCGCAAGTAGGACGCAAGTAGGGCGCAGCTAGGGCACATCTAGGGCGCAACTAGGGCGCAACTAGGGCGCAACTAGGGCGCCACTAGGACGCAACTAGGGCACAACTAGGGTGCAACTAGGGCGCAATTGCGGTGCAACTAGGGTGCAACTAGGGCGCAACTAAGGTGCAACTAGGGCGCGACTAGGGCGCGACTAAGGCGCGACTAGGGCGCGACTAGGACGTGACTTGGGCGCAATTAGGGCGCAACTTGGATGTAACAAAGGCGCAACTAGGACACAACTAGGGCGCAATTAGGGCGCAACTTTGGCGCAACTAGGGCGTAACTAGGGCACAATTAGGGCGCAACTAGGGTGCAATAAGGCAGCACCTAGGGCGCAAATAGGGCGCAACTAGGTTGAAACTAAGGCACAACTATGGTGGAAATAGGGCACAAGTAGGACACAACTAGGGTGCAACCAGGGTACAACTAGGGCGTAGCTAGTGCCCAACAGAGGCGCAACTAGGGCGCAAGTAGGGTACAAGTAGGGCGCAACAAGGGTGCAACTTGTGCGCAACTAGGGCGCGCACTCAGGGCGCAACTAGGGCACAACTAGGGCGCGACTAGGGTGCAAGTATGTTGCAACTAGAGAACAACTAGGGCGCAAGTAGGGCACAACTAAGATGCAACTAGGACGCAACTAGGGCACAACTAGGGCGTAGCTAGTGCCCAACAGAGGCGCAACTAGGGCGCAAGTAGGGCGCTAGTAGGGTGTAAGTTTGGTGCAATA
Organism: Penium margaritaceum; assembly: GCA_023375785.1. Lineage (NCBI taxonomy): Eukaryota > Viridiplantae > Streptophyta > Zygnematophyceae > Desmidiales > Peniaceae > Penium > Penium margaritaceum. Next base: position 95,294 of record SZWC01000681.1, on the reverse strand, counting down.
AGGGTGCAGGAACGGCGCAACTAGGATGCAACTAGAGCGCAACTAGGGTGTAACTAGTTTGCAAGTTGGGGGCAACAAGGGCGCAACTTAGGCGCAACTTGTGCGCAAGTAGGGTGCAACTAGAGCGCAAGTAGGGCGCAACTAGGGCGCAAGTAGGGAGCAACAAGGGCGCAACTAGAGCGCAACTAGGGCGCAACTAGGGCGCAAATAGGACGCAACTAGGGTGCAACTAGTGTGCAAGTTTGGTGCAACTAAGGCGCAACTAAGGCGAAACTAGCGCACAAGTAGGGCGCAAGTAGGAAGCTACTAGGGCGCAACTAGGGCAAAACTAAGGTGTAGCTGGTGCCCAACCAAGGCACAACTAGGGTGCAAGTAGGGCACCTGTAGGGCGCAAGTAGGGTGCAATAAGGGCGCAAGTAGGGTGCGACTAGGGCGCAACTAGGGCGCAATTAGGACGCAACTAGGGCGCGACTGGGGCGCAGCTAGGGTGCAACTAGGGCGCAACTAGGGCGCAACTAGGGCGCAACTAGGACGCAAGTAGGGCGTAACTAGGGTGCAACTAGGGCGCAACAAGGGGGCAACTAGGGCGCAACTAGGGTGCAACTAGGGTGCAACTAGGATGCAACTAGGGCGCAACTAGGGCGCAACTAGGGCGCAACTAGGGTGCAACTAGGGACCAAGTAGGGCGCAAGTAGGGCACAAGTAGGGCGCAACTACAGCGCAAGTGGGGCAGAACTAGGGCGCAAATAGGGCGCAACTAGGGCGCAACAAGGGTGCAACAAAGGCGCCACAAGGGCGCAACAAGGGCACAACTAGGGCGCAAGTAGGGCGCAACTAGGGCGCAACTAGGGCGCAACTAGGGCGCAACTAGAGCACAACTAGGGCGCAACTAGGGCGCAGCTAGGGCGCAAGTACGGCGCAACCAGGGCACAACAAAGGCGTAACTAGGGCGCAAGTAGGGCACAAGTAGGACGGAACTAGGGCACAACTAGGGTACAACCAGGGCGTAGCTAGTAACCAACTGAGGCGCAACTAGGGCGCAAGTAGGGCGCCAATAGGGCGTAAGTAGGGTGCAACAAGGGCGTAAGAAGGGTGCAACTATGGCGCAACTAGGACGCATCTAGGACGCAAGTAGGGTGCAACAAGGGCGCGACGAGGGCGCGAGTAGGACGGTGGTAGGGTGTAACTAGGGCACAACTAAGGCTAACTAGGGCGCAACTAGGGCGCAACTTAGGCGCAACTAGGGCACAACTAGGGCGCAACTAGGGCAAAACTAGGGCGCAACTAGGGCGCAATTAGGGCACAACTAGGGCGCAACTAGGGCGCAACTAGGACGTAACTGGGGTGCAACGAGGGCGCAACGAGGGCGCAACTAGGGCGCAACTAGGACGTAACTAGGGCGTAACTAGGGTGCAACAAGGGCGCAACTAGGGTGGGACTAGTGTGCAAGTTGGGCGCAACTAGGGCGCAACCAAGGTGCAACAATGGCGCAAGTAGGACGCAACTAGGGCGCAACTAGGGGACAACTAGGGCGTAGCTAGTGCCCAAGTGAGGCGCAACTAGGGTCCAAGTAGGCACCTGAATTACACAAGAAGGACGCAACTAGGGCGCAACTAGGGCCCAACTGGGACGCAACTAGGGTGCAACTAGTGCATAACTAGGGTACAACTAGGGTGCAAGTAGGGCGCAACTAGGGTGCAACTAGGGCGCCCGGACGTAACAAGGGCGAAACTAGGGGGCAACTAGGACGCAGAAACCAAAGCCGGGTCACAGAAACTGAAGCCGGGTGACAGAAACCAAAGCCTGGTAACAGAAATCAAAGCCGGGTCATAGAAACCAAAGCCGGGTCACATAAACCAAAGCCGGGTCAGAGAAACCAAAGTCAGTCACAGAAACCAAAGCCGGGTCACAGAAACCAAAGCCGGGTCACATAAACCAAAGCCGGGTCACAAAAACCGAAGCCATGTGACAGAAACCAAAGCCGGATCCCATAAACCAGAACCAGGTCACAAAAACCAAACCCATGTCACAGCAACCAAAGCCAAGTCACAGAAACCAAAGCCGAGTCACAGAATCCAGAGCCGGGTCATAGAAAACCAAAGCCAGGTCAGAGAAACCAAAGCCGGGTCACAGAAACCAAAGCCGGGTCATTGAAACCAAAGCCGAGTCACAGAATCCAAAGGCGGGTCACTGAAACCAAAGCCGGGTCAGAGAAACCAAAGCTGGGTCATAGAAACTAAAAGCCGGGTCACAGAAATCAAAGCCGATTCAAAGAAACCAAAGCCGGGTCACAGAAACCAAAGTCGAGTCATAGAAACCAAAGCCGGGTCAGAGAAACCAAAGCCGGGTCACAGAAACCAAAGCCGGGTCACAGAAATCAAAGCCAGGTCACAGAAACCGAAGCCGGGTCACATAAACCAAAGCCGGGCCACAGAAACCAAAGCCGGGTCACCGAAACTAAAGCCGGGTCACAGAAGCAAAGCCGGGTCACAGAAACCAAAGCCAGGTCACATAAACAAAAGCCGGGTCACAGAAACCAGAGCCGGGTCACAGAAACTAAAGCCGGGTCACTGAAACCAAAGCCGGGTCGTAGAAACTATAGCCGGATTACAGAAACCAAAGCCGAGTCAGAGAAACCAAAGCCGGGACACAGAAACCGAAGCCGGGTCAGAGAAAGCAAAGCCGGGTCACAGAGGGTCCAAAGCCGGGTCACAGTAACCAATGCCGGGTCACAGAAACCGAAGCCGGGTCAGAGAAAGCAAAGCCGGGTCACAGAGGGTCCAAAGCCGGGTCACAGTAACCAATGCCGGGTCACAGAAACCGAAGCCGGGTCAGAGAAAGCAAAGCCGGGTCACAGAGGGTCCAAAGCCGGGTCACAGTAACCAATGCCGGGTCACAGAAACCGAAGCCGGGTCAGAGAAAGCAAAGCCGGGTCACAGAGGGTCCAAAGCCGGGTCACAGTAACCAATGCCGGGTCACAGAAACCGAAGCCGGGTCAGAGAAAGCAAAGCCGGGTCACAGAGGGTCCAAAGCCGGGTCACAGTAACCAATGCCGGGTCACAGAAACCGAAGCCGGGTCAGAGAAAGCAAAGCCGGGTCACAGAGGGTCCAAAGCCGGGTCACAGTAACCAATGCCGGGTCACAGAAACCGAAGCCGGGTCAGAGAAAGCAAAGCCGGGTCACAGAGGGTCCAAAGCCGGGTCACAGTAACCAATGCCGGGTCACAGAAACCGAAGCCGGGTCAGAGAAAGCAAAGCCGGGTCACAGAGGGTCCAAAGCCGGGTCACAGTAACCAATGCCGGGTCACAGAAACCGAAGCCGGGTCAGAGAAAGCAAAGCCGGGTCACAGAGGGTCCAAAGCCGGGTCACAGTAACCAATGCCGGGTCACAGAAACCGAAGCCGGGTCAGAGAAAGCAAAGCCGGGTCACAGAGGGTCCAAAGCCGGGTCACAGTAACCAATGCCGGGTCACAGAAACCGAAGCCGGGTCAGAGAAAGCAAAGCCGGGTCACAGAGGGTCCAAAGCCGGGTCACAGTAACCAATGCCGGGTCACAGAAACCGAAGCCGGGTCAGAGAAAGCAAAGCCGGGTCACAGAGGGTCCAAAGCCGGGTCACAGTAACCAATGCCGGGTCACAGAAACCGAAGCCGGGTCAGAGAAAGCAAAGCCGGGTCACAGAGGGTCCAAAGCCGGGTCACAGTAACCAATGCCGGGTCACAGAAACCGAAGCCGGGTCAGAGAAAGCAAAGCCGGGTCACAGAGGGTCCAAAGCCGGGTCACAGTAACCAATGCCGGGTCACAGAAACCGAAGCCGGGTCAGAGAAAGCAAAGCCGGGTCACAGAGGGTCCAAAGCCGGGTCACAGTAACCAATGCCGGGTCACAGAAACCGAAGCCGGGTCAGAGAAAGCAAAGCCGGGTCACAGAGGGTCCAAAGCCGGGTCACAGTAACCAATGCCGGGTCACAGAAACCGAAGCCGGGTCAGAGAAAGCAAAGCCGGGTCACAGAGGGTCCAAAGCCGGGTCACAGTAACCAATGCCGGGTCACAGAAACCGAAGCCGGGTCAGAGAAAGCAAAGCCGGGTCACAGAGGGTCCAAAGCCGGGTCACAGTAACCAATGCCGGGTCACAGAAACCGAAGCCGGGTCAGAGAAAGCAAAGCCGGGTCACAGAGGGTCCAAAGCCGGGTCACAGTAACCAATGCCGGGTCACAGAAACCGAAGCCGGGTCAGAGAAAGCAAAGCCGGGTCACAGAGGGTCCAAAGCCGGGTCACAGTAACCAATGCCGGGTCACAGAAACCGAAGCCGGGTCAGAGAAAGCAAAGCCGGGTCACAGAGGGTCCAAAGCCGGGTCACAGTAACCAATGCCGGGTCACAGAAACCGAAGCCGGGTCAGAGAAAGCAAAGCCGGGTCACAGAGGGTCCAAAGCCGGGTCACAGTAACCAATGCCGGGTCACAGAAACCGAAGCCGGGTCAGAGAAAGCAAAGCCGGGTCACAGAGGGTCCAAAGCCGGGTCACAGTAACCAATGCCGGGTCACAGAAACCGAAGCCGGGTCAGAGAAAGCAAAGCCGGGTCACAGAGGGTCCAAAGCCGGGTCACAGTAACCAATGCCGGGTCACAGAAACCGAAGCCGGGTCAGAGAAAGCAAAGCCGGGTCACAGAGGGTCCAAAGCCGGGTCACAGTAACCAATGCCGGGTCACAGAAACCGAAGCCGGGTCAGAGAAAGCAAAGCCGGGTCACAGAGGGTCCAAAGCCGGGTCACAGTAACCAATGCCGGGTCACAGAAACCGAAGCCGGGTCAGAGAAAGCAAAGCCGGGTCACAGAGGGTCCAAAGCCGGGTCACAGTAACCAATGCCGGGTCACAGAAACCGAAGCCGGGTCAGAGAAAGCAAAGCCGGGTCACAGAGGGTCCAAAGCCGGGTCACAGTAACCAATGCCGGGTCACAGAAACCGAAGCCGGGTCAGAGAAAGCAAAGCCGGGTCACAGAGGGTCCAAAGCCGGGTCACAGTAACCAATGCCGGGTCACAGAAACCGAAGCCGGGTCAGAGAAAGCAAAGCCGGGTCACAGAGGGTCCAAAGCCGGGTCACAGTAACCAATGCCGGGTCACAGAAACCGAAGCCGGGTCAGAGAAAGCAAAGCCGGGTCACAGAGGGTCCAAAGCCGGGTCACAGTAACCAATGCCGGGTCACAGAAACCGAAGCCGGGTCAGAGAAAGCAAAGCCGGGTCACAGAGGGTCCAAAGCCGGGTCACAGTAACCAATGCCGGGTCACAGAAACCGAAGCCGGGTCAGAGAAAGCAAAGCCGGGTCACAGAGGGTCCAAAGCCAGGTCACAGACCCGGCTTTGGTTTCTGTGACTCGGCTTTGGTTTCTGTGACCCGGCTTTGGTTTATGTGACCCGGCTTTTGTTTATGTGACCCGTCTTTGGATTCTATGACCCGGTTTTGGTTTCTGTGACCCGGCTTTGGTTTCCGTGACCTGGCTTTGGTTTATGTTACCCGGTTTTGGTTTCTGTGATCCGGCTTTGGTTTCTGTGACCCGGCTTTGAGTTTTGTGACCCGGCTTTGGTTTCTATGACCCGGCTTTGGTTTCTGTGACCCAGCTTTGTTTTCTGTGACCCGGCTTTGGTTTTTGTGACCAGCTTTGGTTTCTGTGGCCCGGCTTTGGTTTCTTTGAATTGGCTTTGATTTCTGTGACTCGGCTTTTGTTTGTGTGACCCGGCTTTGGATTCTGTGGCCCGGCTTTGGTTTATGTGACCTGGCTTTGGTTTCTGTGAGCCGGCTTTGGTTTCAGTAACCCGGCTTTGGTTTCTGTGACCCGGCTTTGGTGTCTGTGAACCGGCTTAGGTTTCTATGAGCCTGCTTTGGTATTTGTGACTTGGCTCTGCTTTCTGTGACCCGGCTTTTGTTTGTGTGACACGGCTTTGATTTCTGTGACCCGGCTTTTGTTTGTGTGACCCGGCTTTAGTTTATGTGACCCGGCTCTGGTTTCTGTGACCCGGTTTTGGTTTCTCTGACCCGGCTTTGGTTTCTGTGACCCAGCTATGGTTTTTGTGACCCAACTTTGGTTTCTCTGACCCGGCTTTGGTTTATGTGACCCGGCCTTGGTTTCTGTGACCCGGCTTTGGTTTTAATGACCCGGCTTTGGTTTCTGGGACGCGGCTTTGGTTTCTGTGACCCGGCTTTGGTTTCTCTGACCCAGATTTGGTTTTTGTGACCCCGGTTTGGTTTCTGTGACCCCGGTTTGGTTTCTGCGACCTGGCTTTGGTTTCTGTGACCCGGCTTTGGTTCTGTGACCTGGCTTTGGTTGCTGTGACCCGGCTTATGTTTCTGTGATCCAGCTTTGGTTTCTGTGACCTGGCTTTGGTTAATGTGACTTGACATTGGTTTCTGTGACCGGACTGTGGTTTATGTGACCCGGCTTTGGTTTCTGTGACCCGGCTTTTGTTTCTGTGATCCAGCTTTGGTTTCTGTGACCTGGCTTTGGTTAATGTGACTTGACATTGGTTTCTGTGACCGGACTGTGGTTTATGTGACCCGGCTTTGGTTTCTGTGACCCGGCGTTGGTTTCTGTGAACCGGCTTTCGTTTCTCTGACCTGGCTTTTGTTTCTGTGACCCGGCTTTGGTTTGTGTGACCCGGCTTTCCTTTGTGTGACCCGGCTTTGTTTTCTGTGACTCGGCTTTTGTTTCTGTGACCCGGCTTTCGTTTCTCTGACCTGGCTTTTGTTTCTGTGACCCGGCTTTGGTTTGTGTGACCCGGCTTTCCTTTGTGTGACCCGGCTTTGTTTTCTGTGACTCGGCTTTTGTTTCTGTGACCCAGCTTTGGTTTCTATGACCCCGCTTTGGTTGCTGTGACCCAGCTTTGGTTTCTGTGACCCGGCTTTGGTTTCAATGACCCGGCTTTGGTTCCTGTGACCCGGCTTTGGTTTCTGTGACCCAGCTTTGATTTTTATGACCCGGCTTTGGTCTTTGTGACCCGGCTTTGGTTTCTGTGACCCGGCTTTGGTTACTGTGACCTAGCTTTCGTTACTATGATCCGGCTTCGGCTTCTGTGATCTGGCTTTTGGTTTCTATGCACCGGCTTTGGATTTTGTGGCCATGCTTTGGCTTCTGTGACCCGGCTTTGGTTTGTATGATCCGGCTCTGGTTTCTGTGATCCGGCTTTGGTTTATGTGACCCTGCTTTGGTTTCTCTGACCCGGCTTTGGTTTCTATGACCCGGCTTTGGTTTCTGTGATCCGGCTTTGGTTTCTGTGACCCGGCTTTGGTATCTGTGACCCGGCTTTCGTCTCTGTGACCTGGCTTTGGTTTCTGTGACCCGGCTTTGGTTGCTGTGACCCGACTTTGGTCGCTGTGACTCCGTTTTGGTTTTTGTCATCGGCTTTGGTTTCTGTGACCCGACTGTGATTTCTGTAACCCGGCTTTGGTTTCTGTGGCCCTGCTTTGGTTTATGCGACCCGGCTTTGGATATTGTGACCCGGCTTTGGTTTCTGTGACCTGGCTTTGGTTTTTGTAATCCGGCTATGGTTTCTTTGACTCGGCTTTGGTTTCTGTGACCTGGCTTTGGTTTCTGTGACTCGTCTTAGGTTTTTGTGACCCGGCTTTGGACTCTCTGTGACCCGGCTTTGGTTTCTATGACCCGGCTTTGGTTTCTGTAATCCGGCTTTCGTTTATGTGACCCGGCTTTGGTTTCTGTGACCCGGCTTTGGTTTGTGTAATCCGGCTTTGGTTTCTTTGACCCGGCTTTGGTTTCTGTGACCCGGCTTTGGTTTATGTGACCCGGCTTTGGTTTCTGTGACCCGGCTTTGGTTTGTGTAATCCGGCTTTGGTTTCTTTGACCCGGCTTTGGTTTCTGTGACCCGGCTTTGGCTTCTTTGACTCTTCTTTGGTTTCTGTGACCCGGCTTTGGACCCTCTGTGACCCGGCTTTGGTTTCTGTGACCTGGCTTTGGTTTCTGTGACCCGGCTTTGGTCCTGTGACCCGGTTTTGGTTTTTGTTACTCGGCTTTGGTTTTTGTGACCCAGCTTTGGTTTCTGTGCCCGGCTTTGGTTTCTGTAATCCGGCTTTGGTTTTTGTGACCCGGCTCTGGACCCTTTGTGACTTCGCTTTGGTTTTTGTGACCCGGCTTTGGTTTCTGTGACCCGGCTTTGGTTTTTGTGACCCGGCTCTGGACCCTTTGTGACTTCGCTTTGGTTTTTGTGACCCGGCTTTGGTTTCTGTGACCCGGCTTTGGTTTTGTGACCCTCCTTTGGTTTCTGTGACCCGGCTTTGATATCTGTGACCCGGCTTTGGTTTCTGTGACCCGTCTTTGGTTTCTGTGACCCTGCTTTGGTTTTTGTGACCCGTCATTGGTTTGTGTGACCTGACTTTGGTTTCGGTGATCTGGCTTTGGTTTCTGTGACCTGGCTTTGCTTTCTGTGACCCGGTTTTGGTTTCTGTGACCCGGCTTTGGTTTCTGTGACCCGGCATTTGTTTACGTGACCCGGCTTTGGTTTCAGTGACCCGGCTTTAGTTTCTGTGACCCGGCTTTGGTTTTTGTGACCCGGCTTTGGTTTCTGTAACCTGGCTTTGGTTTTTGTGACCCGGCTTTGGTTTCTGTGACCCGGCTTTGGTTTATGTCACCCGGCTTTGGTTTCTATGCCTTGGCTGTGGTTTCTGTTACCCGGCTTTGGTTTCTTTGAATCGGCTTTGATTTCTGTGACCCGGCTTATGTTTGAGTGACCCGGCTTTGGTTTCTGTGACCCGGCTTTGGTTTCTGTGACCCGGCTTTGGTTTCTGTGACCCGGC
>SZWC01000681.1:61906-76828 GCA_023375785.1 Penium margaritaceum | reverse complement strand
GTCGGGACTGGGATCGGGACTGGGATCGGGACTGGGATCGGGACTGGGATCGGGAGTGGGATCGAGACTGCGATCGGGACTGGGATCGGGAGTGGGATCGAGACTGCGATCGGGACTGGGATTAGGACTAGGATCGGGACTCGGATCGTGACTAGGATCGGGACTGGGATCGGGACTGGGATCGGGACTAGGATCGGGACTGGGATCGGGACTTGGATCGGGACTGGGATCGGAATTGGAATCGGGACTAGGATTGGGACTGGGATCAAGACTGGGATCCGGACTGGGATCGGGACTGAGTTCAGGAATGGAATCTGGATTGGGATCGGAACTGGGATTCGGAATGGGATCCTGACTGGGATCGGGACTCGGATCGGGACCGGGATCAGGACTGGGATCCGGACGGGGATCGGGACTTGGATGGTGACTGGGATCGGGACTGGGACAGGGACTGGGACTGGGAGTGGGACTGGGTCTTGGATCGGGATTGTGATCCGGACTGGGATGGGGACTGCGATCGTGACTAGGATCGGGACTGCGATCGTGACTGGGATCGGGACTGGGATCGGGACTGGGATCGGGACTGGGATCAGGACTGGGATCGGGACTAGGACCGGGACTGGGATTGGGACTGGGTTCGGGACTGGGATCAGGACTGGGATCGGGAGTAGGATCGGGACTGGGATCGGGACTAGGATCGACCCTGGGATCGGGACTCGGATCAGGACTGGGATCGGGATTGGGATCGGGACTGGGATCGGAATTGGAATCGGGACTAGGATTGGTTCTGGGATCAAGACAAAGATCGGGACTGGGATCGGGACTAGGTTCAGGAATGGGATTGGGACTGGGATCAAAACGGGGATTCGGAATGGGATCGTGACTGGGATCGAGACTGGGATCGGGACTGGGATCGGGACGGGGATCGAGACTTGGATGGCGACTGGGTTCGGGACTGGGACTGGGACTGGGACTCGGACTGGGACTGGGACTGGGATCGGGACTGGGATTGTGAGTGGGATCAGGGCTAGGATCGGGGCTGGGATTGGGGCTGGGATCGGGGCTGTTATTGGGACTGGGATCGGGACTGGGATGAGGACGGGGATGGGGACTGGGATGGGGACTGGGATCGGGATTAGGATCGCGGCTGGGATCGGGATTGGGATCGGGACTGGGTTTGGGATTGGGATCGGGACTGGGATCGGGACTGGGATCGGGATTGGGATCGGGACTGGGTTCAGGATTGGGACCGGGACTGAGATCAGGACTGGGATCGGGACTGGGATCGGGACTGGGATTCGGACTGGGATCGGGCTTGGGATCGGGACTGGGATCGGGACTCGGATCTGGACTGGAATCAGAATTGGAATCGGGACTAGGATTGGGACTGGGATCGAGACAAAGATCGGGACAGGGATCGGGACTGGGTTTGGGAATGGGATCGGGACTGGGATCGGAACTGGGGTTCGGTATGGGATCGTGACTGGGATCGAGACTGGGATCGGGACTGGGATCGGGACTGGGACCGGGACTGGGATTGGGACAGGATCAGGACTAGGATCGGGACTGGGATCGGGACAGGGATCAGGACTGGGATCTAGACTGGCATCAAGACTGGGATCAGGACTGGGATCAGGATGGGGATCGGGACTGGGACTGGGAGAGGGACTGGGACTGGGACTGGGACTGGGATCGGGACTGGGATCGTGAGTGGGATCGGGACTAGGATCGGGGCTGGGATTGGGGCTGGGATCAAGGCTGTTATCGGGACTGGGATTGGGACCGGGATCGGGATTAGGATCGCGGCGGGGATCGGGATTGGGATCGGGACTGGGATTGGGACTGGGATCGGGGCTGGGATCGGGACTAGGATTGGGATTGGGATCGGGACTGGGATCAGGACTGGGATCGGGAGTGGGATCGAGACTGCAATCGGGGCTGGGATGAAAAGTAGCATTGGGACTAGGATCGTGACAGGGATCGGGACTGGGATCGGGATTGGGATCGGGACTGGGATCGGGACTGGGATCGAGACTGGGATCGGGACTGGGATCGGAATTGGAATCGGGACTAGGATTGGGACTGGGATCAAGACTAAGATCGGGACAGGGATCGGGACTGGGTTCGGGACTGGGATCGGGACGAGGATCGGGAAAGGGATCAGGACTGGGATCGGGCCTGGGATCGGAATTGGAATCGGGACTAGCATTGGGACTGGGATCAAGACTAAGATCGGGACTGGGATCGGGCACTGGGATCGGGACTGGGATCGCGACTGGGATCGGGACTGGGATCGCGACTGGGATCGGGACTGGGATCGCGACTGGGATCGGGACTGGGATCGCGACTGGGATCGGGACTGGGATCGCGACTGGGATCGGGACTGGGATCGCGACTGGGATCGGGACTGGGATCGCGACTGGGATCGGGACTGGGATCGCGACTGGGATCGGGACTGGGATCGCGACTGGGATCGGGACTGGGATCGCGACTGGGATCGGGACTGGGATCGCGACTGGGATCGGGACTGGGATCGCGACTGGGATCGGGACTGGGATCGCGACTGGGATCGGGACTGGGATCGCGACTGGGATCGGGACTGGGATCGCGACTGGGATCGGGACTGGGATCGCGACTGGGATCGGGACTGGGATCGCGACTGGGATCGGGACTGGGATCGCGACTGGGATCGGGACTGGGATCGCGACTGGGATCGGGACTGGGATCGCGACTGGGATCGGGACTGGGATCGCGACTGGGATCGGGACTGGGATCGCGACTGGGATCGGGACTGGGATCGCGACTGGGATCGGGACTGGGATCGCGACTGGGATCGGGACTGGGATCGCGACTGGGATCGGGACTGGGATCGCGACTGGGATCGGGACTGGGATCGCGACTGGGATCGGGACTGGGATCGCGACTGGGATCGGGACTGGGATCGCGACTGGGATCGGGACTGGGATCGCGACTGGGATCGGGACTGGGATCGCGACTGGGATCGGGACTGGGATCGCGACTGGGATCGGGACTGGGATCGCGACTGGGATCGGGACTGGGATCGCGACTGGGATCGGGACTGGGATCGCGACTGGGATCGGGACTGGGATCGCGACTGGGATCGGGACTGGGATCGCGACTGGGATCGGGACTGGGATCGCGACTGGGATCGGGACTGGGATCGCGACTGGGATCGGGACTGGGATCGCGACTGGGATCGGGACTGGGATCGCGACTGGGATCGGGACTGGGATCGCGACTGGGATCGGGACTGGGATCGCGACTGGGATCGGGACTGGGATCGCGACTGGGATCGGGACTGGGATCGCGACTGGGATCGGGACTGGGATCGCGACTGGGATCGGGACTGGGATCGCGACTGGGATCGGGACTGGGATCGCGACTGGGATCGGGACTGGGATCGCGACTGGGATCGGGACTGGGATCGCGACTGGGATCGGGACTGGGATCGCGACTGGGATCGGGACTGGGATCGCGACTGGGATCGGGACTGGGATCGCGACTGGGATCGGGACTGGGATCGCGACTGGGATCGGGACTGGGATCGCGACTGGGATCGGGACTGGGATCGCGACTGGGATCGGGACTGGGATCGCGACTGGGATCGGGACTGGGATCGCGACTGGGATCGGGACTGGGATCGCGACTGGGATCGGGACTGGGATCGCGACTGGGATCGGGACTGGGATCGCGACTGGGATCGGGACTGGGATCGGGATTGGGATCGGGACTGGGATCGGGGCTGGGATCGGGGCTGGGATTGGGACTGGGATCGGGGCTGGGACCGGGATTGGGATCGAAACTAGGATCGGGATTGGGATCGCGACTTGGATCGGGATTGGGATCGTGACTTGGATCGGGACGATGATCGGGAAAGGGATCAGGACTGGGATCGGGACTGGGATCAGGACTGGGATTGGGACTCAGATCGGGACTGGGATCGAGACAAGTATCAGGTCTGGGATTGGGACTGGGATCCGGACTGGGATCGGGACTAGGATTAGGACTGGGATCGAGACTGGGATCGGGACTGGGATCGGGAGTGGGATCGGGACTGGGATCTGGACCGAGATCGGGACTGGGATCGGGATTGGGATCGGGACTGGGATCGGGATTGGTACCAGGACTGGGATCGGGACTGGGATCGGGACTAGGATCGGGATTGGTACCAGGATTGTGATCGGGACTAGGATCGGGACTGGGATTGGGACTGAGATGGGATTGGTATTAGGACCGGGATCGGGACTAAGATCGGAATTTGGATCGGGACTGGGATCGGGACAAGGATCGGGAGTGGGATCGAGACTGCGATCAGGACTGGGATCAGGACTAGGATCCGGACTGGGATCGGGACCAAGATCGAGATTTGGATTGGGACTGAGATCGGGACTAGGATCGGAACTGGGATCGGGATTGGGATCGGGACTAGGATCAGAATTGGAATCGAGACTAGGATCGGGATTGGGACCAAGAGTGGGATCCGGACTGGGATCGGGACTGGGTTTGGGAATGGGATCAGGACTGGGATCGGGACTGGGATTCGGAATGGGATCGTGACAGGGATCAGGACGAGGATTGGGACTGGGATCGGGATTGGTACCAGGACTTGGATCAGGACTGGGATCAGGAATGGGATCGGGACTGGGATCGGGACTGAGACCGGGACTAGGATCGGGATTGGGATCCGGACTGGGATCCGGACTGGGATCGGGAGTGGCATCGAGACTAGGATCCGGACTGGGATCAGGACTAGGATCGGAACAGGGATCGTGCTTGGGATAAGGACTGGGATCGCGACTGGGATCGGGACTGGGATCGGATTTGGAATCGGGACTAGGATAGAGACTTAGACTGGGATCAGGAATGAGATCGGGACTCGATTCAAGAATGGGATCGAGACTGGGATCAGAATTGGGATTGGGAATGGGATTGTGACTGGGATCGGGACTGGGATGGGGACTGGGATTGGGGCTGGGACCGGGACTGGATTCGGACCAGGATTGGGTCTAGGATTGGGACTGGGATCAGGACTGGGATCGGGACTGGGATCGGGACTGGGATCAGGACTGGGATCGGGACTGGGATGAGGACTGGGAGCGGGACTGGGATCAGGACTGGAATCGGGACTGGGATTGGGACTGGGATCGGAGCTTGGATCGGGACTGGGATTGCAACTGGGATCAGGACTCGGATCGGGACTGGGATCGGGACTGGGATCGCGATTGGTACCATGATTGGGATCAGGACTGGGATCGGGACTGGGATGGGGACTGGGATCATGACTGGGATCGGGAGTAGGATCGAGATCGGGATCGTGAGTGGGATCGGGACTAGGATCGGGACTGGGACTGGGAATGGGATCAGGATTGGTACAAGAACTGGGATCCGGACAGGGATCGGGATTGGGATCGGGACTGGGATCAGGACTGGGATCGGGACTAGGATCGGGACTAGGATCAGGATTGGGATCGGGACTTGGATCGGGACTGGGATTGGGAGTGGGATCGAGACTGGGATCGGGACTAGGATCAAGACTAGGATCGGGACTTGGATCGTGACTGGGATCAGGACTGGGATCGGGACTGGGATCGGGACTGGGATCAGGACAGGGATCCAGACTGGGACCGGGACAGGGATCCGGACTGGGATCGAGACTGCGATCTGTACTGGGATCAAAATTTGAATTGGGACTAGGATCGGGACTAAGATGGAGACTGGGATCAAGACTGGGACTGGGACTGGGTTCGCGAATGGGATCGGGACTTGGATCGGAACTAGGATTGGGAATGGGATCGTGACTGGGATCGGGACTGGGATCGGGACTGGGATCGGGGCTGGGATCAAGGCTGGGATTGGGGCTAGGATCTGGGTTGGGATCGGGGCTGGGATCAGGACTGGGATCAGGACTGGTATCGGGACTGGGATCCGGAATGGGATTGGGACTGGGATCGGGATTGGGATCGGGGCTGGGATCGAGATAGGGATCGAGACTGGGATCGGGACTGGGATCGGGACTGGGATGGGGACGGGGATCGGGACTGGGATCGGGGCTTGGATCGGGATTGGGATCGGGACTGGGATCAGGACTGGGATCAGGACTGGGATCAGGACTGGGATCAGGACTGGGATCAGGACTGGGATCAGGACTGGGATCAGGACTGGGATCAGGACTGGGATCAGGACTGGGATCAGGACTGGGATCAGGACTGGGATCAGGACTGGGATCAGGACTGGGATCAGGACTGGGATCAGGACTGGGATCAGGACTGGGATCAGGACTGGGATCAGGACTGGGATCAGGACTGGGATCAGGACTGGGATCAGGACTGGGATCAGGACTGGGATCAGGACTGGGATCAGGACTGGGATCAGGACTGGGATCAGGACTGGGATCAGGACTGGGATCGGGACTGGGATCGGGACTGGGATCGGGGCTGGGATCGGGACTGGGATCGGGACTGGGATCGGGACTGGGATCGGGACTGGGACCGGGACTAGGATCAGGTTTCGGATGGCGACTGGGACCGAGACTGGGATCAGGACTAGGATCGGAATTGGGATCGAGACAAGGAGCAAGACTAGGATCGGGACTGGGATCAGGACTTGGATCGGGACCGGGATCGGAACTGGGATCGGGATTGGTACCAGGACAGGCTGCGGATTAGGATCGGGACTTGGATCAGGACAGGGATCGGGACTGGGATCGGGACTGGGATCAGGACTGGGATCAGGACTGGGATCAGGACTGGGATCGAGACTGGGATCAGGACGGGGATTAGGACTAGGATCGAGACTGGGATCGGGTCTGGGATCGGGGCTGGGATGAAGACTTGGATTGAGACTGGGATCCGGACTGGGATCGGGACTTGGATCGGGACACGGATAGGGACTGGGATCGGGACTAGGATCAGGATTGGGATCGCGAATGGGACCGAGACTAGGATCAGGTTCCTGATGGCGACTAGGACCGGGTCTGGGACCGGGAATGGGATCTGGACTAGTATCAGGATTGGGATCAAGACTGGGATCGGGACTAGGATCGGGACTGGGGTCAGGACTGGGATCAGAACTGGGATCGGGATTGGTACCAGGACTGGGATCGGGACTAGGATCGGGACTCGGATCGGGACTGGGATTGGGACTGGGCTCGGGACTGAAATCGGGACTGGGGTTGGGATAGGGATCGGGACTGGGATCGGGACTGGGATCGGGAGTGGGATCGAGACTGCGATCAGGACTGGGATCGGGAGTGGGATCGAGACTGCGATCGGGACTGGGATCAGGACTACGATCGGGAGTGGGATCGTGACTGGGATCGGTATTGGGACCGGGACTGGGATCGGGACTGGGATCGGGACTAGGATCGGGACTGGGATCGGGACTGGGATCAGAATTGGAATCAAGACTGTCTGGATCCTAGTCCCAATCTGGGTTTAGGAATGGGATCAGGATTGGGATCGGAACTGGGATCGTGATGGGATGTGACTGGGATCGGGACTGGGATTAGTACTGGGATCGGGACTGGGACCGGGACTGGGATTGGAACTCGGATTGGGACTAGGATCGGGACTGGGATCAGGATAGGGATCAGGACTGGGATCCGGACTGGGATCGAGACTTGGATCGGGACTCGGATCGGGACGGGGATCAGGACTTGGATCGGGACCTGGATAGGGACTGGGACAGGGACTCAGACCAGGACAAGGACTGGGACTAGGATCGGGACTGTGATCCGGAGTGGGATAGGGACTAAGATCGTGACTGGGATCGGGACTGGGATCGGGATTAGGATCGACCCTGGGATCGGGGCTGGGATTGGGGCTGGGATCGGGGCTGGGATCGGGGCTAGGATCAGGACTGGGATTAGGACGGGGATGGGGAATGGGATTGGGACTGGGGTCGGCACTGGTATCAGGATTGGGATCCGGGCTGATATCGGGATTGGGATCGGGACTGGGATCGGGACTGGGATCGAGACTGGGATCGAGACAGGGATCGGGACTGGGATCAGGACAGGGATCGGGACTGGGATCGGGACTGGGATCGGGATTAGGATCGACCCTAGGATCGGGACTAGGATCGGGACTGGGATCGGGACTGGGATTGGGACTGGGATCGGAATTGGAATCGGGACTAGGATTGGGACTCGGATCGAGACTAAGATAGGGACTGGGATCGGCAGTGGGTTCGAGAATGGGATCAAGACTTATTCGGAACAGGGATTTGGAAAGGGATCGTGACTAGGATCGTGACTGGGATCGTGACTGGGATCGGGACTGGGATCGGGACTGGGACCGGGACTGGGATTGGGACTGGGATCGGGACTAGGACCGGGACTGGGATCGGGATAGGGATGAGGACTGGCATCGGGACTGCGATCGAGACTGGGATCGGGACTGGGATCGGGACGGGGATCGGGACTGGGATCGGGATTGGGATCGGGACTGGGATCGGGATTGGGATCGGGACTGGGATCGGGATTGGGATCGGGACTGGGATCGGGATTGGGATCGGGACTGGGATCGGGATTGGGATCGGGACTGGGATCGGGATTGGGATCGGGACTGGGATCGGGATTGGGATCGGGACTGGGATCGGGATTGGGATCGGGACTGGGATCGGGATTGGGATCGGGACTGGGATCGGGATTGGGATCGGGACTGGGATCGGGATTGGGATCGGGACTGGGATCGGGATTGGGATCGGGACTGGGATCGGGATTGGGATCGGGACTGGGATCGGGATTGGGATCGGGACTGGGATCGGGACTGGGATCGGGATTCGGATCAGGGCTAGGATCGGGATGGGGATCGGGACTGGGATCGGGATTGGGATCGGGACTGGGATCGGGACTGGGATCGGGATAGGGATTGGGACTGGGATCAGGATTGGGATCGGGACTGGGATCAGGCCAGGGATCAGGACTGGGATTGGGACTGGGATCGGGACTGGGATCGGGACTAGGATCGGGACTGGGAGCGGGACTAGGACCGGGATTGGGATCGGGACTGGGATCGCGACTGGGATCGGGAGAGGGATCGAGACTGCGATAAGGACTGGGATCAAAACTAGGATCGGGACTGGGACTGTGACTGGGATCGAGATTGGGATCGGGACTGGGATCGGGCTTGGGATCGGGACTAGGATCGGGACTGGGATCGGGGGTGGGATCGGAATTGGAATCGGAACTAGGATTGGGAGTGCGATCGAGACTAAGATCGGGACTGGGATCGGGACTGGGTTCGGGAATGGGATCGGGACTGGGATCGGAACTGGGATTCAGAATGGGATCGTGACGGGGATCGAGATTGGGATCGGGACTGGGATCGGGACTGGGACAGGGACTGGGATAGGGACTGGGACCGGGACTAGGACCGGGACTGGGATCGGGACAAGGATCGGGACTGGGATCGAGACTGGGATCAGGACTGGGATGGAGATTGGGATCGAGACGGGGATTGGGACTTGGATCGGGACTGGGATCTCGACTGGGACTGGGACTGGGACTGGGACTGGGACTGGGACTGGGACTGGGACTGGGACTGGGACTGGGACTGGGACTGGGACTGGGACTGAGAGCGGGGCCGGGACCGGGACTGGGACTGGGACTGGGACTGGGACTGGGACTGGGACTGGGACTGGGACTGGGACTGGGACTGGGACTGGGACTGGGACTGGGACTGGGACTGGGACTGAGAGCGGGGCCGAGACCGGGACTGACAGGGACTCGGACTAGGACAGGGACTGGATTTGGGACAGGGACAATGACAAGGACAGGGACTAGGACTGGGACCGGGACTGGGATCGGGACTGGGATCGGGACAGGGATCAAGACTGGGACTGATACTGGGACCATGACTGGGATCGGGACTGGGACCGGGACTAGGATCGGGACTGGGATCAGGACTGGGATAAGGACTTGGATCGGGACTAGGATCGGGACTGGGATCTGGATTGGGATCGGGACTAGGATCGGGACTGGGATCAGGACTTGGATCGGGACTAAAATCGGGACTGGGATCAGAACTGGGATCGGGACTGGGATCGGGACTGTAATCGGGACTAGGATCAGGATTGGGATCGGGACTAGGATCGGGACAGGGATCGGGATTGGAATCGAGACTGGGATCATGACTGGGATTGGGACTGGGATCGGGGCTAGGATCGGAACTGGGATCGGGACTGGGATCGGAACGAGGATCGGGACTGGGATTGGGGCTGGGATCGGGGCTGGGATTGTTACTGGGATCGAGAGTAGGATGAGGACTGGGATGGGGACTGGGATCGTCACCGGGATCGGGACTGGGATCGGGATTGGGATCGGGGCTGGGAACGGGATTGGGATTGGGAGTGGGATCAGGACTGGGATCGGGACAGGGATCAGGACTGGGATCGGGACTGGGATGGGGACTGGGATCGTCACCGGGATCGGGACTGGGATCGGGATTGGGATCGGGGCTGGGAACGGGATTGGGATTGGGAGTGGGATCAGGACTGGGATCGGGACAGGGATCAGGACTGGGATCGAGAATGGGATCGGGACTCGGATCAGGACTGGGATCAGGACTGGGATTGGGACTGGGATTGGGAATGGGATAGGGAATGAGATCGGGACACGGATCGGGACGGGGATCAAGAGTTGGATCGGGACTGGGATCGGGACTGGGATCGGGACTCGGATCAGGACTGGGATCAGGACTGGGATTGGGACTGGGATTGGGAATGGGATAGGGAATGAGATCGGGACACGGATCGGGACGGGGATCAAGAGTTGGATCGGGACTGGGATCGGGGCTGGGATCGGGGCTGGGATCGGGACTGGGATTGGGACTGGGATCGGGACTAGCATCGAGACTGGGATCAGGACTGGGATCGTGACTTGGATCGAGATTGGGATTGTGACTGAGATTGGGATGATGATCGGGACAGGGATCAGGAATGGGATCAGGACTGGGATCAGGACTCGGATCGGGACTGGGATCAGGACTGGGATCGACACAAGGATCAGGACTAGGATTGGGACTGGGATCGTGACTGGGATCGGGACCGGGATTAGGACTGGGATCGAGACTGGGATTGGGACTGGGATCGAGACTGGGATCTGGACAGGGATCGGGACTGGGATCAGGATTAGGATCGAGACTGGGATCGGGATTGGTACCAGGACTGGGATCGGGACTGGGATCAGGACTGGGATCGGGACTGGGATGAGGAATGGGTGCGGGATTGGGATCGGAACTAAGATTCGGATTGGGATAGTGACAGGGATCGGGACTGGGATCGGGACTGGGATCGGGACTGGGACTGGGACTGGGATTAGGACTGGGATCGGGTCTAGGATCGGGACTGGGATCCGGAGAGGGATCAGGACTGGGATCGGGACTGAAATTGAGACTGGGACCGGGACTGGGATCCAGACGGGTATCAGGACTAGGATCCGGACGGGGATCGGGACTAGGACAGGGACTGGGACTGGGACTGGGACTAGGACTGGGATCGGGACTGTGATCCGGACTGGGATAGGGACTGTGATGGGACTGGGATCGGGACTGGGATCGGGATTAGGATCAACCCTGGGATTAGGATCGGGCTTGGGATCGGGACTTGGATCGGGACTGGGATCGGAATTGAAATCGGGACTAGGATTGGGACTGGGATCCAGATTAAGATCAGGACTGGGATCGGGACTGGGTTCGGGAATGGGATCATGTCTGAGATCGAGACTGGGATCAGGACTGGGATCGAGACTTGGACCGGGACTGGGATTGGGACTGGGATCGGGACTAGGATCGAGATTGGGATCAGGACAGGGATCGGGATTGGGATCGAGACTGGGATCGAGACTGGGATCGGGACTGGGATCGGGACGGGAACCGGGCCTTGGATCGCGAGTGGGATCGGGATGAGGACTGGGATTGGGACTGGGACTGGGACTGGGACTGGGACTGGGATCGGGACTAGGATCGTGAGTGGGATCGGGGCTGGGATCGGGGCTAGGATTGGGGCTGGGATTTTTGCTAATACCGGGGCTGGAATCGGGATAGGGATCAGGACGGGGATGGGGACTGGGATCCGGACTGGGATCAGGCTGGGATCGGGATTGGGATCGGGGCTGGGATCGGCATTGGGATCGAGACTGGGATCGAGACTGGGATTGGGATTGGGATCGCGACTGGGATCCGGATTGGTATCGGGACTGGGATCAGGATTGGGATCGAGACTGGGATGAGGACTGGGATCGGGACTGGGATCGCGACTGGGATTGGGACTGGGATCGGGACTGGGATCCAGACTAGGATCGGGATTGGGATTGGGAGTGGGATCGGGAATGGGATCAGGAGTGAGATCGAGACTGCGATCGGGACTGGGATCAAAACTAGGATCGGGACTGGGATCGTGACTGGGATCGGGACTGGGATCGGGACTGGGATTGGGCTTGGGATCGAGACTGGGATCGGGACTGGGATCGAGACTAGGATCGGGATTGGGATTGGGAGTGGGATCGGGAATGGGATCAGGACTGAGATCGAGACTGCGATCGGGACTGGGATCAAAACTAGGATCGGGACTGGGATCGGGACTCGGATCTGGACTGGGATCAGAACTGGGATCCAGAATGGGATCGTGACTGGGATTGAGACTGGGATCGGGACTGGGATCGGGACTGGGACCGGGACTGGGATTGGGACTGGGATCGGGACTAAGATCGGGACGGGGATCGGGACTTGGATTGGGACTGGGATCTGGACTAGGACTGGGACTGGGACTGGGACTAGGACTGGGACTGGGACTGGGATCGGGACTGGGATCGTGAGTGGGATCGGGGCTGGGATCGTGGCTGGGATTGGGGCTCAGATTGGGGCTGTTATCGGGGCTGGGATCGGGACTGGGATCAGGACGGGGAGGGGGACTAGGATCGGGACTGAGATCGGGACTGGGATCGGGATTGGGATCGGAGCTGGGATCGGGATTGGGATTAGACTGGGATCGGGACTGGGATCGGGACTGGGATCGGGACTGGTATCGGGACTGGGATCGGGATTGGGATCGGAGCTGGGATCGGGATTGGGATTAGACTGGGATCGGGACTGGGATCGGGACTGGGATCGGGACTGGTATCGGGACTGGGATCGTGCAGTGGGATCGGGACTGGGATCGGGACTGGGATCGGGACCGGGATTGGGACAGGGATCGGGACTCGGATCGGGACTGGGATTGAGATTCATTTGGGACTGGCACTGGGACTGGGACTCGGATTGGGACTAGGACTGGGACTGCGACTGGGACTGGGACTGGGAGTGGGGCCGAGAACGGGACAGGGACAGGGACTCGGACTAGGACAGGGACTGGGTCTGGGACTGGGTCAAGGACAGGGACTGCGACTGGGACTGGGACCGGGACTGGGATCGGGACTGGGATCGGGACAGGGATCAAGACTGGGACTGATACTGGGACCGGAACTAAGATCGGGACTGGGATCTGGACCAGGATCAGGACTGGGATCGGAATTGGAATCGGGACTAGGATTGGGACTCGGATCGAGACTGGGATCGGGTTTGGGATCAGGACTAGGTTCAGGAATGGGAGCGGGATTGGGATCGGAACTAAGATTCAGATTGGGATCGTGACTGGGATCGGGACTAGGATTGGGACTGGGATCGGGACTGGGACCAGGACTGGGATAAGGACTGGGATCGGGTCTAGGATCGGGACTGGGATCCGGAGAGGGATCAGGACTGGGATCGGGACTAGGATCGAGACTGGGATCGGGACTGGGATCCGGACGGGTATCAGGACTTGGAACCGGACCGGGATCGGGACTGGGACTAAGACTGGGACTAGGACTGGGATCGGGACTGTGATCCGGACTGGGATAGGGACTGTGATGGGACTGGGATTAGGACTGGGATTGGGATAAGGATCAACCCTGGGATCGGGACTGGGATCGGGCTTGGGATCGGGACTTGGATCGGGACTGGGATTGGGACTGGGATTGGAATTGGAATCAGGACTAGGATTGGGACTAGGATCCAGATTAAGATCAGGACTGGGATCGGGACTGGGTTCGGGAATGAGATCGTGAATGAGATCGAGACTGGGATCGGGACTGGGATTGACACTAGGACCGGGACTGGGATTAGCACTGGGATCGGGACTAGGATCGGGACTGGGATCGGGACATGGATCGGGACTGGGATCGAGACAGGGATCGAGACTGGGATCGGGACTGGGATCGGGACGGGGATCGAGACTTGGATCGCGAATGGGATCAGGAATAGGACTGGGATTGGGACTGGGACTGGGACTGGGACTGGGACTGGGACTGGGATCGGGACTGGGATCGTGAGTGGGATTGCGGCTAGGATCGGGGCTGGGATTGGGGCTGGGATCGGGACAGGGATCAGGACGGGTGGGGACTGGGATCCGGACTGGGATCGGACTGGGATCGGGATTGGGATCGGGACTGGGATCGGGACAGGGATCAGGACGGGTGGGGACTGGGATCCGGACTGGGATCGGACTGGGATCGGGATTGGGATCGGGGCTGGGATCGGGATTGGGATCGAGACTGGGATCAAGACTGGGATTGGGACTGGGATCGGGACTGGGATCCGGATTGGGATCGGGACTGGGATCAGGATTGGGATCGGGACTGGGATCAGGACTGGGATCAGGACTGGGATCGCGACTGGGATTGGGACTGGGATGGGGACTGGGATCGGGACTAGGATCGGGACTAGGATTGGGAGTGGGATTGGGACTGGGATCAGGAGTGAGATCGAGACTGCGATCGGGACTGGGATCAAAACTAGGATCGGGACTGGGATCGTGACTGGGATCGGGACTGGGATCGGGACTGGGATTGGGCTTGGGATCGAGACTGGGATCGGGACTGGGATC
>SZWC01000681.1:42724-56669 GCA_023375785.1 Penium margaritaceum | reverse complement strand
AAAGCCGCTAGACAGCGACTTGCATGTTGCAGGTGCTCGAGGAGTCGGCATGGTGGATGCAAGAGATGAGAACTAAAGACCAAGAAAACTGACATGCACAAACACAACCTAGAGCTACAGGTTCATGCCGAAGAAAACTACCACAGCAGGTGGCCTACGGTGCAAGGGAGAGATTGTTGTTCTTCTATGCCCCATGGCCACTGCTATGGGTTGACGGACAGGTTGGGCATGCACTGCTCCCTTGGAGTAAGTCCCCCAAACCTTGTTCGTGGTGCAAGTCCAAGCGAGACACCAGAAGTGTAGCGCAACGGATAGCATGTTGGACTTAGGGACAACAGGTCCTGCGATCGAGCCTTGATGTGCGCAGGAGGTTTTTTGACCTTCTAGCACAGGGGAAGTTTCTTAGACATTTCTCCATGCATGAGGAGAGTGCGCCACTTGGCGGTCAGTGGATGCGCCAATTGGCGGACTGGTGAGGTGGTTTGGAGTGACCACCCCAAAAGTGTCACTGCCCACACACCTTAGAAGCCAGGCCTAGGACTATATGTACCAGGCTCATTCCTCATTCTAATTACACAATCTGGCCTTAGATTCTCCTCACAGAGTTGTCCAACTAAGGAACAGTATAAAGAAGACACTGGTTGGTCTAAGCCCCAGGAGTTAGTCTTTGACTAGCACCTCGCGCGAAAGTGACCAAGTGTTAAGTGGACACAGTTGCTAGCAAGTGATTGCCTAGGAACTGCTCAGTGTGGAACCGTGATCCTGAGGGTGATATCTTCTCCTAGCTGAAATGCTAGGAGCGGACGGCAGGTGCTATTGTGTCGGCCCTGTTTTCTAGTCCGTTTGCCTCAGGCCGGTTGACAATTGGCACTGGGATCGGGATTGGGATCGGGGCTGGGATCGGGACTGGGATCGGGACTGGGATCGGGGCTGGGATCGGGACTGGGATCGGGACTGGGATCGGGACTTGGATCGGGACTGGGATCGGAATTGGATTGGGGACTAGGATTGGGACTGGGATCGAGACTAAGATTGGGACTGGGATCGGTATTGGGTTCGGGAATGGGATCAGGACTGGGATCAAAACACGGATTTGGAATGGGATCGTGACTGGGATCGAGACTGGGATCGGGACTAGGATCACGACTGGGATCGGGACTGGGATTGGGACTGGGATCGGGACTAGGATCGGGACTTGGATCGGGACAGGGATAGGGACAGGGATCGAGATTGGGATCGAGACAGGGATCGGGAAGGGGATTGGGACGGGGATCGGGAATGGGATTGCGACTGGGATTGGGGCTATTATCAGGGCTGGGATCGGGACTGGGATCAGGACAGGGATGGGGACAGGGATTGGGACTGGGATCGGGACTGGGATCGGGATGGGGATCGGGGCTGGGATCGGGATGGGGATCGGGACTAGGATCTGGACTTGGATTGGGACTGGGATCGGAACTGGAATCGGGATTGGGATCGGGACTGGGATGAGGTTTGGGATCGGGACTGGGATCAGGACTGGGATCGGGACTGGGATTGGAACTGGGATCGGGACTAAGATCGGGACTGGGATCGGGACTGGGATCAGGAATAGGATTTGGATGAGGATCGGGACTGGGATTGGGATTGGGATCGGGAGTGGGATCGAGACTACGATTTGGACTGGGATCAAAACTAGGATCGGGACTGGGATCTTGACTTGGATCGAGACTGGGATCGGGACTGGGATCAGGCTTGGGACTGGGACTAGGATCGGGACTGCGATCGGGAGTGGGATCCGAATTCGAATCGGGACTAGGATTGGGACAGGGATTGAGACTAAGATCGGGACTGGGATCAGGACTGGGTTCAGGAATGGGATCGGGACTGGGATCGGAACGGGGATTCAGAATTGGATCGTGACTGGGATCGAGACTGGGATTGGGACTGGGATCGAGACTGGGACCGGGACTGGGATTGGGACTGGGATCGGAACTAGGATCGGGACTGGGATCGGGACAGGGATCGGGATTGGGATCGAGATTGGGATCGAGACTGGGATCGGGAGGGGGATCGGGACGGGGATCAGGACTTGGATCGCGACTGGGATCGGGACAGGGACTGGGACTAGGACTGAGACTGGGACTGGGACTGGGACTGGGATCGGGACTGGCATCGTGAGTGGGATCGGGGCCGGGATCGAGGCTGCGATTGGGGCTGGGATTGGGGCTATTATCGGGGCTGGGATAGAGAATGGGATCAGGACGGGGATGGGGACTGGGATCGGGACTGGGATCAGGACTGGGATCGGGTTTGGGATCGGGGCTGGGATCCTGATGGGGATCGGGACTGGGATCGGGATTGGGATCGGGACTGGGATCGGGACAAGGATTGAGATTGGGATCGGGACTGGGATCAGGATTGGGATTGGGACTAGGATCAGGATTGGGATCGGGACTGGGATTGGGACTGGGATCGGGACTGGGATCGGGACTGGGATCGGGACTGGGATCTGAGCTAGGATCGGGATTGGGATCGGGACTGGGTTCGGGAGTGGGATCGGGAGTGGGATTGTGACTGCGATTGGGACAGGGATCAAAACTAGGATCAGGACTGGGATCGTAACTAGGATCGAGACTGGGATCGGGACTGGGATCGGGCTTTGGATCGGGACTAGGATTGGGACTGGGATCGGGAGTGGGATCGGAATTGGAATCGGAACTAGGATTGGGTCTGGGATCTAGACGAAGATCGTGACTGGGATCGGGACTGGGTTCGGGAATGGGATCGGGACTGGGATCGGAACTGGGATTCAGAATGGGATCGTGATGGGGATCGAGATTGGGATCGGGACTGGGATCAGGACTGGGACAGGGACTGGGTTAGGGACTAGGATCGGGACTAGGATGGGGAATGGGATCGGGACAGGGATCTGGACTGGGATCGAGACTAAGATTGAGACGGGGATGGAGATTGGGATCGGGACGGGGATCGGGACTTGGATCGGGACTGGGATCTGGACTGGGACTGGGACTGGGACTGGGTCTGGGACTGGGACTGGGAGCGGGGCCGAGACCGGGACTGACAAGGACTTGGACTAGGACAGGGACTGGGTTTGGGACAGGGACAAGGACAGGGACTGGGACTAGGACTGGGACCGGGACTGGGATCGGGAGTGGGATCGGGACAGGGGTCGGGACTGGGACCGATACTGGGACCTGGACTGGGATCGGGACTGGGACCGGGACTATGATCGGGACTGAGATCAGGACTGGGATAAGGACTTGGATTGGGACTGGGATCGGGACTGGGATCTGGACTGGGATCGGGACTAGGATCGGGACTGGGATCGGGACTTGGATCGGGACTAAAATCGGGACTGGGATCAGGACTGGGATCGGGACTGGGATCCGGACTGGGATCGGGACTAGGATTGGGACTGGGATCGGGACTGGGATTGGGACAGGGATCGGGACTGGAATCGGGACTGGGATCAAGACTGGGATTGGGACTGGGATCGGGGTTACCATGGGAACTGGGATCGGGACTGGGATCGGGACTAGGATCGGGACTGGGATTGGGGCTGGGTTCAGGGCTGGGGTCGTTACTGGGATCGGGACTGGGATGAGGAATAGGATCGGGACGGGGATCGGCATTGGGATCGGGACGGGGATCGGGATTGGGATCGGGGCTGGGATCGGGATTGGGATCGCGAGTGGGATCAGGACTGGGATCGGGACTGGGATGAGGAATAGGATCGGGACGGGGATCGGCATTGGGATCGGGACGGGGATCGGGATTGGGATCGGGGCTGGGATCGGGATTGGGATCGCGAGTGGGATCAGGACTGGGATCGGGACTGGGATCAGGACTGGGATCGGGAATGGGATCGGGACTCGGATCAGGAATGGGATCAGGACTGGGATTGGGACTGGGATCGGGAATGGGATTGGGAATGGGATAGGGACTGCGATCAGGACTGGTATCGAGACTGGGATTGGGGCTCGGATCAAGGCTGGGATCGGGACTGGGATCGGGGCTGGGATCGGGACTGGGATCGGGACTGCGTTCGGGACTGGGATCATGACTTGGATCAAGATTGGGATTGTGACTGAGATCGGGATGATGATCGGGACAGGGATCAGGAATGGGATCGGGACTGGGATCAGGACTGGGATCGGGACTCGGATCGGGAGTGGGATCGACACAAGGATCAGGACTAGGATTGGGACTGGGATCGGGACTGGGATCGGGACCGGGATTAGGACTGGGATCGAGACTGGGATCAGGACTGGGATCGAGACTGGGATCTGGACAGGGATCGGGACTGGGATCGGGATTAGGATCGGGACTGGGATCGGGATTGGTACCAGGACTGGGATCGGGACTGGGATCGGGACTAGGGTCGGGACTGGGATCAGGACTGGGATCGGGACTGGGATCGGGACTTGGATCCCAATTTGAATCGAGACTAGGATTGGGATTGGGATCGAGACTGGGATCGGGACTTGGATAGGGACTAGGTTCAGGAATGGGAGCGGGATTGGGATCAGAACTAAGATTCGGATTGGGATCGTGACTGGGATCGGGTCTGGGATCGGGACTGGGATCGGGACTTGGACCGGGACTGGGATTGGGACTGGGATCGGGACTAGGATCGGGACTGGGATCCGGAGAGGGATCAGGACTGGGATCGGGACTGGGATCGAGACTAGGATCAGGACTGGGATTGGGACGGGTATCAGGACTTGGATCGGGACTGAGATCGGGACTGGGACAGGGACTGGGACTGGGACTGGGACTGGGACTGGGATCGGGAGTGTGATCCGGACTGGGATAAGGACAGTGATGGGACTGGGATCGGGACTGGGATCGGGATTAGGATCAACCGTGGAATCAGGACTGGGATCGGGCTTGGGATCGGGACTTGGATCGGGACTGGGATGGGGAATGGGATCGGAATTGGAATAGGGACTAGGATTGGGACTGGGATCGTGATTAAGATCAGGACTGGGATCGAGACTGGGTTCGGGAATGGGATCGTGACTGAGATCGAGACTGGGATCAGGACTGGGATCGAGACTGGGACTGGGACTGGGATTGGGACTTGGATCGGGACTAGGATCCGGACTGGGATCGGGACAGGGATCGGGACTGGGATCGAGACTGGGATCGAGACTGGGATCAGGACTGGGATCGGGACGGGGATCAGGACTTCGATCGCGAGTGGGATCGGGACTAGGACTGGGATTGGGACTAGGACTAGGACTAGGACTGGGACTGGCACTGGGATCGGGACTGCGATCGTGAGTGGGATCGGGGCTGGGATCGGGGCTGGGATTGGGGCTGGGATTTTGGCTATTATCGGGGCTGGGATCGGGACAGGGATCGGGACGGGGATGGGGACTGGGATCCGGACTGGGATTAGGACTGGGATTGGGATTGGGATCGGGGCTGAGATCTGGATTGGGATCGAGACTCCGATCAGGACTGGGATTGGGACTGGGATTGGGACTGGGATCGGGATTGGGATCGGGACTGGGATCAGGATTGAGATCGGGACTGAGATCAGGACTGGGATTGGGATTGGGATCGGGACTGGGATTGGGACTGGGATCGGGACTGGGATCGGGACTAGGATCAGGATTGGGATCGGGATTGGGATCGGGACTGGGATCAGGAGTGAGATCGAGACTGCCATCGGGACTGGGATCAAAACTAGGATCGGGACTGGGATCGTGACTCGGATTGGGACTGGGATCGGGACTGGGATGGGCCTTTGGATCAAGACTGGGATCGGGATTGGGATTGGGACTGGGATCAGAATTGGAATCATGACTAGGATTGGGACTGGGATCGAGACTAAGATCGAGACTGGGATGGGGACTGGGTTCGGGAAAGGGATCTGGACTGGGATCGGAACTGGGATTCGGAATGGGATGGTGACTGGGATCAAGACTGGGATCCGGACTGGGATCAGGACTGGGACCAGGACTGGGATTGGGACTGGGATCGGGAGTAGGATCGGGACTGGGATCGGGACAGGGATCGGGACTGTGATCGAAACTGGGATCGAGACTGGGATCGGGATTGGGATCAGGACGGGGATGGGGACTTGGATTGGGACTGGGATCTGGACTAGGACTGGGACTGGGACTGGGACTGGGAGTGGGACTGGGACTGGGATTGGGACTGGGATTGTGAGTGGGATCGGGGCTGGGATCAGGGCTGGGATTGGGACTAGAATCGGGGCTATTATCGGGACTGGGATTGGGACTGGGATCAGGACGGGGATGGGGACTAGGATCGGGATTTGGATCGGGACTGGGATCGGGATTGGGATCGGGGCTGGGATCGGGATTGGGATTGGGACTGGGATCGGGACTGGGATCAGGACTGGGATCGGGACTGGTATCGGGACTGGGATCGTGCAGTGGGATCGGGACTGGGATTGGGACTGGGATCGGGACCGGGATTGGGACAGGGATCGGGACTCGGATCGGGACTGGGATTGAGACTCATTCGGGACTGGCACTGGGTCTGGGATTCGGACTGGGACTGGGACTAGGACTGCGATTAGGACTGGGACTGGGAGCGGGGCCGAGACCGGGACTGGGACAGGGACTGGGACTGGGACTGGGATCGGGACTGGGATCGGGACTGGTATCGGGACTGGGATCGTGCAGTGGGATCGGGACTGGGATTGGGACTGGGATCGGGACCGGGATTGGGACAGGGATCGGGACTCGGATCGGGACTGGGATTGAGACTCATTCGGGACTGGCACTGGGTCTGGGATTCGGACTGGGACTGGGACTAGGACTGCGATTAGGACTGGGACTGGGAGCGGGGCCGAGACCGGGACTGGGACAGGGACTGGGTCTGGGACTGGGACAAGGACACGGACTGGGACTAGGACTGGGACTGGGACTGGGATCGGGACTGCGATCGGGACTGGGATCAGGACTGGGACCGATACTGGGACTGGGACTAAGATGAGGACTGGGACCTGGACTAGAATCGGGACTGGGATCAGGAATGGGATAAGGACTTGGATCCGGACTGGGATCGGGACAAGGATTCGGACTGGGATTGGGACTAGGATCGGGACTGGGATCGTACCTTGGATCGGGACTAAATTGGGACTTGGATTAGGATTGGGATCGGGACTGGGATCAGGACTGGGATTGGGACTGGGATCGGGACTGGGATCGAGACTGGCATCGGGACTAGGATCGGGACTGGGATTGGGACTGTGATCAGGGCTGGGATCGGAACTGGGATCGGGACTGGGATCAGGACTGGGTTCAGGACTGGGATCGGGACTGGGATCGGGACTCGGATCGGGACTGGGATCGGGACTGCCGGGACTGGGGTGATCAGGGCTGGGATCGGAACTGGGATCGGGACTGGGATCAGGACTGGGTTCAGGACTGGGATCGGGACTGGGATCGGGACTCGGATCGGGACTGGGATTGGGACTCGGATTGGGACTGGGATCGGGAATGGGATCGGGAATAAGATCAGGACTGGGATCTTGACTGGGATCAGGATTGGGATCGGGACCGGGATCAGGACTTGGTTCAGGATTGGGATCGGGACTGGGATCGGGGTTGGGATCAGGGCTGGGATCGGAACTGGGATCACGGCTGGGATGGGGACTGGGATCGGGACTGGGATCAGGACTTGGATCGGGACTTGGATCGGGACTTGGATCGAGATTGGGATCGTGACTAGGATCGGGACAATGATTTGGACAGGGATCAGGACTGGGATCGGGACTGGGTTTAGGACTGGGATTGGGACTGGGATCAGGACTGGGATCTAGACAAGGATCAGGACTAGGATTGGGACTTGGATCGGGACTGGGATCGGGACCGGGATTAGGACAAGGATCGAGACTGGGATCGGGACTAAGATCTGGAGTGGGATCTGGATAGGGATTGGGACTGGGATCGCAATTAGGATCGGGACGGGGAACGGGATTGGTACCAGGACTGGGATCGGGACTGGGATCAAGACTGGGATCGGGACTGGGATCGGGACTGGGATCGGGACTGGGTTTGGGATTGGAAGCGGGACTAGGATTGGGACTGGGATCGAGACTGGGATCGGGACTGGGATTGGGACTGGGTTCAGGAATGGGATCGGGATTGGGATCGGAACTGGGATTCAGATTGGGATCGTGACTTGGATCGGGACAAGGATCGGGACAAGGATCGGGACTCGGACCGAGACTGGGATTGGGACTGGGATCGGGACTAGGATCAAGACTAGGATCGGGACTGGGATTGAGACTGGGATCGGGACTGAAACGGGATGGGGATCAAGACTTGGATCCGGACTGGGATCGGGACTGGGACAGGGACTAGGGCTGGGAATGGGACTGGGACTGGGATCGGGACTGTGATCCGGACTCGGATAGGGACTGGGATCGTGACTGGGAAAGGGACTGGGATCGTGACTGGGGTCAGGGCTGGGATCAGGGCTGGGGTTGGGGATGGGATCAGGGCTGGGATCGGGGCTAGGAGCTGGACTGGGACCATGACGGGGATGGGGACTGGGATTGGGACTGGGATCGGCACTGGGATCGGGATTGGGATCGGGGCTGGGATTAGGATTGGGATCGGGACTGGGATGGGGAGTGGGATGGGGACTGGGATCGGGACTGGGATCGGGAGTGGGATCGGGACTGGGATCAGGACTGGGATCGGGACTGGGATCTGGACTCGCATCGGGATTAGGATCGACCCTGGGATCGGGACTGGGATCGGGACTGGAATCGGGCTTGGGATCGGGACTGGGATCGGGACATGGATCGGGACAGGGATCGGAACGGGGATTCGGAATGGGATCGTGACTGGGATCGAGACTTGGATCGGGACTGGGATCGAGACAGGGACCGGGACTGAGATTGGGATTAAGATCGGGACTAGGATCGGGACAGGGATCGGGACTGGGATCGAGACTGGGATTGAGACTGGGATCGGGAGGGGGATCGGGACGGGGATCGGGACTTGGATCGTGACTGGGATCGGGAGTGGGACTGGGACTGGGACTGGGACTGGGACTGGGATCGGGACTGGGATCGTGAGTGGGATCGGGGCTGGGATTGGGGCTGGGATTGGGGCTGTTTGGGGCTATTATCGGGGCTGGGATCGGGACTAGGATTAGGACGGGGATGGGGACTGGGATCGGTACTTGGATCGGGACTGGGATCGGGATCGGGATCGGTGCTGGGATCGGGATTGGGATCGGGACTGGGATCGGGACTGGGATCGGGACTGGGATCGGGATTGGGATCGGGACTGGGATTTGGATTGGAATCGGGACTGGGATTAGGACTGGGATCGGGTCGGATGGGGACTGGGATCGAGACTGGGATCGGGACTGGGATCAGGACTGGAATCGAGACTAGGATTGGGACTGTGATCGAGACTAAGATCGGGACTGGGATCGAGACTGGGTTCGGGAATGAGATCTGGATTGGGATCGGAACTGGGATTCAGAATAGGATCGTGACTGGGACCGAGACTGGGATCGGGACCGGGATCGGGACTGGGACCGGGACAGGGATAGGGACTGGGATCATGACTAGGATAGGGACTGGGATTGGGACAGGGATCGGGACACGGATCGGGACTGGGATCGAGACTGGGATCGAGACTAGGATGGGGATTGGGATCGAGACGGGGATCGGGACTTGGATCAGACTGGGATCTGGACTGGGACTGGGACTGGGACTGGGAATAGGACCGGGACTGGGACTGGGACTGGGACTGGGAGCGGGGCCGAGATTGGGACTGGGACAGGGACTCGGACTAGGACAGGGACTGGGTCTGGGACTAGGACAAGGACAGGGACTGGGACTAGGACTGGGACGGTTACTAGGATATGGACTGGGATCGGGACTGGGATCAAGATTGGGACCGATACTGGGACCGGGACTGGGATCAGGACTGGGACCGGGACTAGGATCGAGACTGGGATCAGGACTGGGATAAGGACTTCGATCGGAACTGGGATCAGGACGGGGATCTGGACTGGTGTTGGGACTAGGATCGGGACTGGGATCGAGACTTGGATCGGGACTAAAATCTGGACTAGGATCAGGACTGGGATCGGGACTGGGATTGGGAATGGGATCGGGACTGGGATCGGGACTGGGATCGGGACTGGGATCGGGACTAGGATCGGGACAGGGATCGGGACAAGGATCGGGACTGGGATCGGGACTGGGATCGGGAGTGCAATCGAGACTGGGATCAAGACTGGGATTGGGATTGGGATCGGGGCTGGGATCGGAACAGGGATCGGGACTGGGATCAGGACTAGGATCGGGACTGGAATAGGGGCTGGGATCGGGGCTGGGATCGCAACTAGGATTGGGACTGGGATCAGGACAAGGATGGGGACTGGGATCGGCACTAGGATGGGGACTGGGATCGGGATTGGGATCGGGGCTGGGATCTAGATTGGGATCAGGAGTGGGATCGAGACTGGGATCGGGACAGGGATCAGGACGGGGATCGGGACTGGGATCCGGACTCGGATCGGGACTCGGATCGGGCCTGAGAATGGGACTTGGATCGGGAATGGGATCCGGAATGGGATCATGACTGGGATCGGGACTGGGATCAGGACTTGGATCGGGACTAGGATCAGGACTGGGATCGGGTCTGGGATTGGGACCGGGATCGAGGCCGGTATCGGAGCTGGGATCGGGACTGGGATCGGGGCTGGGATCGGGACTGGGATCGGGACTGGGATCGGGACTGGGATCGGGACTGGGATTGAGACTTGGATCGAGATTGGGATCGTGACTGGGATCGGGACAATGATCGGGACAGGGATCAGGAATGGGATCGGGATTGGGATCAGGAATGGGATCGAGACAAGGATCAGGACTAGGGTTGGGACTGGGATCAAGATTGGGATCGGGACTAGGATTAGGACTGGGATCGAGACAGGAATCGGGACTAGGATCGAGACTGGGATCTGGACATAGATCGGGACTGGGATCGGGATTGGGATCGGGACTAGGATCGGGATTGGAACCAGGACTGGGATCCGGACTGGGATCGGGACTGCGATCGTGACTGGGATCGGGATAAGGATTCGGACTGGGATCGGAATTGGAATCGAGACTAGGATTGGGAGTGGGATCGAGACTGGGATCGGGACTGGGATCGGGACTGGCTTCAGGAATGGCATCGGGATTGGGATCGGAATCAAGATTCGGATTGGGATCTTGACTGGGATCGGGACTGGGATCGCGACTGGGATCGGGACTAGGATCAGGACTGGGATCGGGATAGGGATCAGGACTGGGATAAGGACTGGGATCGAGACTGGGATCGGGACTGGAATCAGGACGGGGATTAGGACTTGGATCCCGACTGGGATCAGGACTGGGACAGGGACTAGGATTGGGACTGGGACCGGGACTGGGATCAAGACTCTGATCCGGACTGGGATAGGGACTGGGATCTTGACTGGGATCGGGATTGGGATCGTGACTGGGATCGGGGCTGGGATCAGGGCTGGGATTGGGGCTCGCATCAAGGCTGGGATCGGGGCTAGGAGCGGAACTGGGATTAGGACGGGGATTTGGACTGGGATTGGGACAAGGATCGGCCTTCGGATCGGGATTGGGATCGGGACTGAATCGGGACTTGGATCGGGATTGGGATCGGGACTGGGATCGGAATTCGAATCGGGACTAGGATTGGGACTGGGACCGGGACTGGGATCGGGACTGGGATCGGGATTGGGATCGGGACTGAATCGGGACTTGGATCGGGATTGGGATCGGGACTGGGATCGGAATTCGAATCGGGACTAGGATTGGGACTGGGATCGCGACTAAGATCGGGACTGTGATCAGGACTGGGTTCAGGAATGGGATCAGGACTGGGATCGGAACGGGGATTCAGAATGGGATCGTAACTGGGATCGAGACTGGGATCAGGACTGGGATCGAGACTGGGACCGGGACTGGGATTGGGACTGGGATCGGGACTAAGATCGGGACTGGGATCGGGAGATGGATCGGGACTGGGATCTAGATTGGGATCGAGACTGGGATCGGGAGGGGGATCGAGACGAAGATGGGGACTTAGATCGCGACTGGGATCGGGATTAGGACTGGGACTGGGACTGGGACTAGGACAGGGACTTGGAGCGAGACTGGGATGAGGACGGGGATGGGGACTGGGATCAGGACTAGGATCGGGACTGGGATCGGGATTGGGATCGGGGCTGGGATCGGGACTGGGATCAGGACTGGGATCGGGACTGGGATCGCGACTGGGATCAAGACTGGGATGGGGATTGGGATCAGGAATGGGATCAGGACTGGGATCAGGACCGGGATTGGGACAAGGATCGGGCTTGGGATCGGGACTGGGACCGGGACTGGGATAGGGTCTGGGATCGGGACTAGGATCGGGACTGGGGTCGGGACAGGGATCGGGACTAGGATCAAGACTGGGATCGAGACTCGGATGGGGATTGGGATCAGGACAGGGATCGGGACCTGGATCGGGACTGGGATCTGGACTGGGACTGGGACAGGGACTGGGACTGGGACTGGGACTGGGAGCGGGACCGAGACCGGGACTGGGACAGGGACTCGGACTAGGAAAGGGACTGGGTCTGGGACAGGGACAAGGACAGGGACTGGGACTAGGATTGGGACCGGGACTGGGATCGGGACTAGGATCGGGACTGGGATCGGGACTGGGATCGGGACTGGGATTGGGACTAGGATCGGGACTGGGATCGGGACTTGGATCGGGACTAAAATCGGGACTGGAATCAGGACTGGGATCGGGACTGGGATCGGGACTGGGATCGAGACTGGGATCGGGACTGGGATCGGGACTGGGATCGAGACTGGGATCGGGACTGGGATCGGGACTGGGATCGGGACTAGGATCGGGACTGGGATCGGGACTGGGATCAAGACTGGGATTAGGACTGGGTTCGGGGCTGGGATCGGAACTAGGATCGGGACTGGGATCGGGACTAGGATCGGGACTGGGATTGGGGCTGGGACCGGGGCTGGGATCGGAATTGGGATCGGGACTGGGATCAGGATTGGGATCGGGACTGGGATCGGCACTGGGATTGGGACTGGGATCGGGATTGGGATCGGGGCTGGGATCGGGATTAGGATCGGGAGTGGGATCGGGACAGGGATGGGGACTGGGATCAGGACTTGGATCGGGACTGGGATCGGGACTCGGATTGGGACTAGGATCAGGACTGTGATCGGGACTGGGATCGGGGCTGGGATCAGGACTGGGATCGGGGCTGGGATCGGGACTGGGATCGGGCCTGGGATCGGGACTGGGATCGGGACTGGGATCGGGACTTGGATCGAGATTGGGATCGTAACTGGGATCGGGACAATGATCGGGAGAGGGATCAGGACTGGGATCGGGACTGGGATCAGGACTGGGATCGGGACTGGGACCGGGACAGGAATCAAGACAAGGAGCAGGACTAGGATTGGGACTGGGATCGGGAATGGGATCGGGACCGGGATTAGGACTGGGATCGAGACTCGGATCACGACTGGGATTGAGACTGGGATCTGGACAGGGATCGAGACTGGGATCGGGATTAGGATCGGGACTGGGATCGGGATTGGTACCAGGACTGGGATCGGGTCTGGTATTGGGACAGGGATCGGGACTAGGATCGAGACTGGGATCCGGACTGGGATCGGAATTGGAATCAGGACTAGGATTGGGACTGGGATCTGTTAAAAAGTGCCCCTGCCATGGATGCTGTTTGCCGTTTTCCTGGCTCGACCACGGGGGAGTGGTTGGATGTCTGATCTGATTGCAGATTTGGTTTCCTTGGATTTTTCCATGCAGTTTCGAGCTTTCAGTTGCTCGATTTGGTTGAGAATTCAGAAAGATAGCCCCATCGGAAGTTCGGGTGGTAGGTGGATGGA
>SZWC01000681.1:3702-36425 GCA_023375785.1 Penium margaritaceum | reverse complement strand
TGGGATCGGGACTAGGATTGGGACTGGGATCGGGACTGGGATCGGGGCTGAGATCAGGACTGGGATCGGGACTGGGATCGGGACTGGGATCGGGACTGGGATCGGAATTGGAATCGGGACTAGGATTGGGACTGGGATCGAGACTAAGATCGGGACTGGGATCGGGACTGGGTTCGGGAATGGGATCGGAACAGGGATTCGGAATGGGATCGTGACTGGGATCGAGACTGGGAACGGGACTGGGATCGAGACTGGGACCAAGACTGGGATTGGGACAGGGATCGGGACTAGGATCGGGACTCGGATCGGGACAGGGATCGGGACTAGGATCGAGATTGGGATCGAGACTGGGATCGGAAGGGGGATCCGGACGGGGATCGGGACTTGGATCGCGATTGGGATCTCGAATAGGACTAGGACTGGGAATAGGACTAGGACTGGGACTGGGACTGGGACTGGGACTGAGACTGGGAGCGGGCCCGAGACCGGGACTGGGACAGGGACTCGAACTAGGACAGGGAC
This sequence comes from Penium margaritaceum, assembly GCA_023375785.1. Lineage (NCBI taxonomy): Eukaryota > Viridiplantae > Streptophyta > Zygnematophyceae > Desmidiales > Peniaceae > Penium > Penium margaritaceum. The sequence goes on along the minus strand of SZWC01000681.1, from coordinate 35,903 downwards.
GGGGTCTATGACAGGGACAAGGACAGGGACTGGGACTAGGACTGGGACTGGGACTAGGATCGGGTCTGGGATTGGGACTGGGATCAGGACTGGGACTGATACTGGGACCGAGACTGGGATCGGGACTGGGACCGGGACTAGGATCGGGACTGGGATCGGGACTGGGATCAAGACTGGGATTGGGACTCGGATTGGGACTGGGATCGGAACTAGGATCGGGACTGGGATCGGGACTAGGATCGGGACTGGGATTGGGGCTGGTATCCGGGCTGGGATCAGAACTGGGATCGGGACTGGGATCAGGATTGGGATCAGGACGTGGATCGGTACTGGGATAAGGACTGGGATCGGGATTGGGATCGGGGCTGGGATCGGGAATGGGATCGGGAGTGGGATCGGGAATGGGATCGGGACTAGGATCAAGACTAGAATCGGGACTGGGATCGGGACTCGGATCGGGACTGGGATCGGGACTGGGATCGGGGCTAGGATCGGGGCTGGGATCAATACAAGGATCGGGGCTGGGATCGAGACTGGAATCGGGACTGGGATCGGGACTGGGATCGGGACTGGGATCGGGGCTAGGATTGGGGCTGGGATCAGGACTGGGATCGGGGCTGGGATCGGGACTGGAATGGGGACTGGGATCGGGACTGGGATCGGGACTGGGATCGGGACTTGGATCGAGATTGGGATCGTAACTGGGATCGGGAAAATGATCGGGACAGGGATCAGGACTGGGATCGGGACTGGGATCAGGACTGGGATCGGGACTGAGATCGGGACCGGGATCGAGACAAGGATCAGGACTAGGATTGGGACTGGGATCGGGACTGGGATCTGGACTGGGATCTGGACAAGGATTGAAACTGGGATCGGGATTAAGATCGGGACTGGGATCGAGATTGGTACCAGGACTGGGATCGGGACTGGGATCAGGACAGGGATCGGGATTGGGATCGGGACTGGGATCGGGACTGGGTTCAAAATTGGAATCAGGACTAGGATTGGGACTTGGATCGAGACTAGGATCTGGACTGGGATCGGGACTGCGTTCAGGAATGGGATCGATATTGGGATCGGAACTGGGATTCGGATTGGGATCGTGACTGGGATCGGGACTGGGATCGGGACTGGGATCGGGACTGGGACTGGGACTGGGATTGGGACTGGGATCGGGACTGGGATCGGGACTCTGATCTGGACTGGGATAGGGACTGGGATCGTGACTGGGATCGGGACTGGGATCGTGACTGGGATCGGGGCTTGGATCTGGACTAGGATTGAGCCTGGAATCGGGGCTAGGAACGGGACTGGCATCATGACAGGGATGGGGACTGAGATTGGGACTAGGATCGCTTTGGGATCGGGACTGGGATCGGGGCAGGGATCGGGATTGGGATCAGGAGTGGGATCAGGACAGGGATCGGGACTCGGATCGGGACTGGGATCGGGACTGGGATCGGGACTGGGATCAGGACTGGGATCGGGACTGGGATCGGGACTGGGATCGGGATTAGGATCAAGCCTGGGATCGGGACTGGGATCGGGACTGGGATCAGGCTTGCGATCGGGACTGGGTTTGGGACTGGGATCGGGACTAAGATCAGAATTGGAATCGGGACTAGGATTGGGACTGGGATCGAGAGTTAGATCGGGACTGGGATCGAGACTGGGTTCGGGAATGGGGTCAGGACTGGGATCGGAACAGGGATTCGAAATGGGATCTTGACTGGGATCGAGACTGGGAACAGGACTGGGATCGAGACTGGGACCGGGACTGGGATTGGGACTGGGATCGGGACTAGGATCGGGACTGGGATCGGGATAGGGATCGGGGTTGGGATCGGGATAATGATCGGGAGTGAGATCGGGACTGGGATCAGGACTGGGATCGGGACTGGGATCGGGACTCGTATCGGGACTGGGATCAGGACTCGGATTGGGACTGGGATCGGGATTGGGATCGGGAATGGGATCGGGACTCGGATCTTGAGTGGGATCAAGATTGGGATCGGGACTGGAATCAGGACTGGGATCGGGATTGGGATCGGGACTAGGATGGGGGTTGGGATCACGGCTGGGATCGGAACTGGGATCGCGGCTGGGATCGGGACTGGGATCGGGACTGGGATCGAGACTGGGTACGGGACTTGGATCGAGATTGGGATCGTGACTGGGATCGCGACAATGATCGGGACAGGGATCAGGACTGGGATCGAGACTAGGATCAGGACTGGGATCGGGACTGGGATCAGGACTGGGATCTAGACAAGGATCAGGACTAAGATTGGGACTGGGATCGGGACTGGGATCGGGACCGGGATTAGGACAAGGATCGAGACTTGGATCGGGACTGAGATTGGGAGTGGGATCTGGATAGGGATCGGGACTGGGATCGCGATAAGAATCGGGACTGGGATCGGGATTGGTACCAGGACTGGGATCAGGACTGGGATCAAGACTGGGATCGGGATTGGGATCCGGACTGGGATCGGGACTGGGTTTGGAATTAGAATCGCGACCAGGATTGGGACCGGGATCGAGACTGGGATCGGGACAGGGATCGGGACTGGATTCAGGAATGGGATCGGGATTGGGATCGGAACTGGGATTCGGATCGGGATCGTGACTGGGATCAGGACTGGGATCGGGACTAGGATCGGGACTGGGACCGGGAGTGGGATTGGGACTGGGATCGGGACTGGGATCAGGACTGGGATCGTGATAGCGATCAGGACTGCGATCGGGACTGGGATCGAGACTGGGATCAGGACTGGGATCGGGATAGGGATCAGGACTGCGATCGGGACTGGGATCGAGACTGGGATCGGGACTGGGACTGGGACTCGGACTGGGATCGGGACTGTGATCCGGACTCGGATAGGGACTGGGATCGTGACTGGGAAAGGGACTGGGATCGTGACTGGGATCGGGGCTGGGATCGGGGCTGGGATTGGGACTGGGATCAGGGCTGGGATTGGGGCTAGGAGCTGGACTGGGATCATGACGGGGATGGGGACTGGGATTGGGACTGGGATCGGCACTGGGATCGGGATTGGAATCGGGGCTGGGATCGGGATTGGCATCGGGACTGGGATGGGAAGTGGGATGGGGACTGGGATCGGGACTGGGATCGGGAGTGGGATCGGGACTGGGATCAGGACTGGAATCGGGACTGGGATCTGGACTGGGATCAGGATTAGGATCGACCCTGGGATCGGGACTGGGATCGGGACAGGGATCGGGCTTGGGGTCGCGACTGGGATCGGGACTAGGATCGGGACTGGGATTGGAATGGGGATTCAGAATGGGATCGTGATTGGGATCGAGACTGGGATCTGGACTGGGATCGAGACTGGGATCGGGACTGGGATTCGGACTGGGATCGGGACTAGGATCGGGACAGGGATCGGGACTGGGATCGAGATTGGGATCGAGACTGGGATCGGGAGGGGGATCGGGACGGGGATCGGGACTTGGATCATGACTAGGATCGGGCATGGGACTGGGATTGGGACTGAAACTAGGACTGGGATCGGGACTGGGATCGTGAGTGGGATCGGGGCTGGGATTGGGGCTGGGATTGGGGCTGTTTGGAGCTATTATCGGGCCTAGGATCGGGACTAGGATTAGGACGGGGATGGGGACTGGGATCGGGACTTGGATCGGGACTGGAATCGGGATCGGGATCTGTGCTGGGATTGGGATTCGGATCGGGACTGGGATCGGGACTGGGATCGGGACTCGGATCGGGATTGGGATCGGGACTGGGATCAGGATTGGGATCGGGACTGGGATTAGGACTGGGATTGGGACTGGGATGGGGACCAGGATTGGGACTGGGATCGGGACTGGGATCAGGACTTGGATCGGGACTAGGATCGGGATTGTGATCGGGGCTGGGATTGGGACTGGGATCGGGAGAGGGATCGAGACTGCGATCGAAACTGGGATCAAAACTAGGATCAGGATTGGGATCAGGACGGGGATCGGCACTGGGATAGGGAGTGGGATCGGGATTGGGATCGGGGCTGGGATCGGGATTGGGATCAGGAGTGGGATCGGGACTGGGATCGGGACTGGGATCAGGATCAGGATCAGGACAGGGATCGGGACTCGGATCGGGACTGGGATCGGGACTGGGATCGGGGCGAGGATCAGGGCTGGGATCAGGACTGGGATCGGGGCTGGGACTGGGACTGGGATCGGGACTGGGATCGGGACTGGGATCGGGACTGGGATCGGGACTGGGATCGGGACTGGGATCGGGACTGGGATCGGGACTGGGATCGGGACTGGGATCGGGACTGGGATCGGGACTGGGATCGGGACTGGGATCGGGACTGGGATCGGGACTGGGATCGGGACTGGGATCGGGACTGGGATCAGGATCAGGATCAGGACAGGGATCGGGACTCGGATCGGGACTGGGATCGGGACTGGGATCGGGGCGAGGATCAGGGCTGGGATCAGGACTGGGATCGGGGCTGGGACTGGGACTGGGATCGGGACTGGGATCGGGACTGGGATCGGGACCTGGATCGAGATTGGGATCGTGACTGGGATCGGGACAATAATCGGGACAGGGATCAGGACTGGGATCGGGACTGAGATCCGGACTGGGATCGAGACAAGGATCAGGACTAGGATTGGGATTTGGATCGGGACTGGGATCGGGACCGAGATAAGGAGTGGGATCAAGACTGGGATCGGGACTGGGATCAGGACTGGGATCTGGACAGGGATCGAGACTGGGATCGGGATTACGATCGGGACTGGGATCGGGATTGGTACCAGGACTGGGATCGGGACTGGGATCGGGACTGGGATCGGGATTGGGATCGGGACTGGGATCGGGACAGGGATCGGAATTTAAATCAGGACTAGGATTGGGACTGGGATCGAGACTAGGATCTAGACTGGGATCGGGACTGGGTTGAGGAATGGGATCGAGATTGGGATCGGAACTGGGATTCGGATTGGGATCGTGACTGGGATCGGGACTGGGATCGGGACTGGGATCGGGACTTGGATCGGGACTGGGATTGGGACTGGGATCGGGACTAGGATCGGGACTGGGATCGGGACTGGGACAGGGAATGGGACTGGGACTGGAACTGGGACTGGGATCGGGACTGTGATCTGGACTCGGATAGGGACTGGGATTGTGACAGGGATCGGACAGGGATCGTGACTGGGATCGGGACTTGGATCGGGACTAGGATTGGGGCTGGGATCGGGGCTGGGATCGGGGCTAGGAACAGGACTGGGATCATGAAGGGGATGGGGACTGGGAATGGGACTAGGATCAGCACTGGCATCGGGTTTGGGATCGGGGCTGGGATCAGGATTAGGATCGGGACTGGGATCGGGAGAGGGATCTGGACTCGGATCGGGACTGGGATCGGGACTGGGATCAGGACTCGGATCAGGACTTGGATCGGGACTGGGATCGGGACTGGGATCGGGATTAGGATCGAGCCTGGGATCATGACTGGGATCGAGACTGGGAACGGGACTGGGATTGAGACTGGGACCGTGACTGGGATTGGGACTGGGATCGGGACTAGGATCGGGACTGGGTTTGGGATATGGATCCGGGCTGGGATCGGGATTGGGATCGGAAGTGGGATCGGGACTGGGATCAGGACTTGGATCGGGACTGGGATCAGGACTCGGATCAGGACTGGGATCGGGACTCGGATTGGGACTGGGATCGGGAATGGGATCGGGAATGGGATCGGGACTTGGATCTTGACTGGGATCAGGATTGGGATCGGGACAGGGATCAGATCTGGGATCGGGATTGGGATCGGGACTGGGATCGGGTTGGGATCAGGGCTGGGATCGGAATTGGGATCGCGGCTAGGATCGGGACTGGGATCGGGACTGGGGTCGGCACTGGATCGGGACTTGGATCAAGATTGGGATCGTGACTGGGATCGGGACAATGATCGGGACAGGGATCAGGACTGGGATCAGGACTGGGATCATGACTGGGATCGGGACTGGGATCAGGACTGGGATCTAGACAAGGATCAGGACTAGGATTGGGACTGGGATCGGGACTGGGATCGGGACCGGGATTAGGACAAGGATCGAGACAAGGATCGGGACTGAGATCGGGAGTAGGATTTGGATAGGGATCGGGACTGGGATTGCAATTAGGATCGGGACTGGGATCGGGATTGGTACCAGGACTGGGATCGGGACTGGGATCAAGACTCGGATTGGGACTGGGATCGGGACTGGGATCGGGACTGGGTTTGGAATTGGAATCGGGACTAGGATTGGGACTGGGATGGAGACTGGGTTCGGGACTAGGATCGGGGCTGGGTTCACGAATGGGATCAGGATTGGGATCGAAACTGGGATTCGGATTTGGATCGTGACTGCGATCGGGACTGGGATCGGGACCAGGATCGGGACTGGGACTGGGACTGGGATTGGGACTGGGATCGGGACTAGGATCAGGACTGGGATCGGGATAGGGATCAGGACTGGGATCGGGACTGGGATCGGGACTGGGATTGGGACTGGGATCGGGATTGGGATCAAGACTTGGATCTGGACTGGGATCGGGACTGGGACAGGGACTGGGACTGGAACTGGGATCGTGACTAGGAAAGGGATTGGGATCGTGACAGGGATCGGGGCTGGGATCGGGGCTGGGATTGGGGCTGGGATCGGGACTGGGATCGGGGCTAGGAGCTGGACTGGGATCATGACAGGGATGGGGACTGGGATTGGGACTGGGATCGGCACTGGGATCGGGATTGGGATCGGGGCTGGGATTGGGATTGGGATCGGGACTGGGATCGGGACTGGGATTGGGACTGGGATCGGGACTGGGATCGGGATTGGGATCGGGGCTGGGATTGGGATTGGGATCGGGACTGGGATGGGGAGTGGGATGGGGACTGGGATCGGGATTGGGATCGGGAGTGGGATCGGGACTGGGATCAGGACTGGGATCGAGATTGGGATCTGGACTAGGATCGGGATTAGGATCGACCCTGGGATTGGGACTGGGATCGGTACTGGGATCGGGCTTGAGATCGCGACTGGGATCGGGACTGGGATCGGGACAGGGATCGGAACGGGGATTCGGAATGGGATCCTAACTAGGATCGAGACTGGGATCGGGACTAGGATCGAGACTGGGAACGGGACTGGGATTGGGACTGGGATCGGGACTAGGATCGGGACAGGGACCGGGACTGGGATCGAGATTGGGATCGAGACTGGGATCGGGAGGGGGACTGGGACGGGGACCGGGACTTGGATCGTGACTGGGATCAGGACTGGGACTGGGACTAGGACTGGGACTGGGACTGGGACTGGGATCGGGACTAGGATCTTGAGTGGGATTGGGGCTGGGATTGGGGCTGGGATTGGGGCTGTTTGGGGCTATTATCGGGACTGGGATCAGGACTAGGATCAGGACGGGGATGGGGACTGGGATCGGGACTTGGATCGGGACTGGGATCGGGATTGGGATCGGTGTTGGGATCGGGATTGGGATCGGGACTGCGACCAGGACTGGGATCGGGACTGGGATCGGGATTGGGATTGGGACTGGGATCAGGACTGGGATCAGGACTGGGATTAGGGCTGGGATCGGGACTAGGATGGGGACTGGGATCGGGACTGGGATCGGCACTGGGATCAGGACTGGGATCGGGACTAGGATCGAGATTGGGATGGGGGCTGGGATTAGGACTGGGATCGGGAGTGGGATCGAGACTGCGATCTGGACTGGGATCAAAACTAGGATCGGGACTGGGATCTTGACTAGGGTCAGGACTGGGATTGGGACTGGGATCGGGCTTGGGATGGGGACTGGGATCGGGACTGGGATCGGGACTGGGATCGGCATTGGAATCGAGACTAGGATTGGGACTGTGATCGAGACTAAGATCGGGACTGGGATCGAGACTGGGTTCGGGAATGAGATCTGGACTGGGATCGGAACTGGGATTCAGAATGGGATCGTGACTGGGACCGAGACTGGGATGGGGACCGGGATTGGGACTGGGACCGGGACTGGGATAGGGACTGGGATCAAGACTAGGATAGGGACTGGGATCGGGACAGGGATCGGGACAGGGATCGGGACTGGGATCGAGACTGGGATCGAGACTGGGATGGGGATTCGGATCGGGACGGGGATCGGGACTTTGATTGGGACTGGGATCTGGAGTGGGATTGGGACTGGGACTCGGAATAGGACTGGGACTGGGACTGGGACTGGGACTTGGAGCGGGGCCGAGACGGGGACTGGGACTGGGATACGGAATAGGACAGGGACTGGGTCTGGGACTGGGACAAGGACAGGGACTGGGACTAAGACTGGGACCAGGACTGGGATATGGACTGGGATCGGGACTGGGATCGGGACTGGGACCGATACTGGGACCGGGACTAGGATCAGGACTGGGACCGGAACTAGGATCGGGACTCGGATCAGGGTTGGGAGAAGGACTCGGATCGGGACTGAGATCGAGACAAGGATCTGGACTGGTATCGGGACTAGGATCAGGACTCGGATCGGGACTTGGATCGGGACTTAAATCGGGACTGGGATCAGGACTCGGATCGGGACTGGGATCGGGAATGGGATCGGGACTGGGATCGGGACTAGGATTGGGACTGGGATCAGGACAAGGATCGGGACTGGGATCGGGACTGGGATCGGGACTGGAATCGGGACTGGGATCAAGAATGGGATTGGGATTGGGATCGGGGCTCGAATCGGAACTGGGATCGGGACTGGGATCAGGACTAGGATCGGGACTGGGATAGGGGCTGGGATCGGGGCTGGGATCGGAACTGGGATCAGGACTGGGATCGGGACTCGGATCGGTACTGGTATCGGCACTGGTATCGGGACTGGGATCGGGATTGGGATCGGGGCTGGGATCCGGATTGGGATCGGGAGTGGGATCGAGACTGGGATCGGGACTGGGATCAGGACAGGGATCGGGACTGGGATCGGGACTCGGATCAGGACTCGGATCGGGCCTGGGATCGGGACTGGGATCGGGAATGGGATCCGGAATGGGATCATGACTGGGATCGGGACTGGGATCAGGATGGGGATCGGGATTAGGATCGGGACTGGGATCGGGATCGGTACGAGGACAGGGATCGGGACTGGGTTCGGGACAGGGATCGGGACTGGGATCGGGACTCGGATCGGGACTGGGATCGGGCCTGGGATCGGGACTGGGATCGGGACTGGGATCGAGACTGGGATCGAGACTGGGATCGGGACTGGGATCGAGACTGGGATCGAGACTGGGATCGGGACTGGGATCGAGACTGGGATCGAGACTGGGATCGGGACTGGGATCGAGACTGGGATCGAGACTGGGATCGGGACTGGGATCGAGACTGGGATCGAGACTGGGATCGGGACTGGGATCGAGACTGGGATCGAGACTGGGATCGGGACTGGGATCGAGACTGGGATCGAGACTGGGATCGGGACTGGGATCGAGACTGGGATCGAGACTGGGATCGGGACTGGGATCGAGACTGGGATCGAGACTGGGATCGGGACTGGGATCGAGACTGGGATCGAGACTGGGATCGGGACTGGGATCGAGACTGGGATCGAGACTGGGATCGGGACTGGGATCGAGACTGGGATCGAGACTGGGATCGGGACTGGGATCGAGACTGGGATCGAGACTGGGATCGGGACTGGGATCGAGACTGGGATCGAGACTGGGATCGGGACTGGGATCGAGACTGGGATCGAGACTGGGATCGGGACTGGGATCGAGACTGGGATCGAGACTGGGATCGGGACTGGGATCGAGACTGGGATCGAGACTGGGATCGGGACTGGGATCGAGACTGGGATCGAGACTGGGATCGGGACTGGGATCGAGACTGGGATCGAGACTGGGATCGGGACTGGGATCGAGACTGGGATCGAGACTGGGATCGGGACTGGGATCGAGACTGGGATCGAGACTGGGATCGGGACTGGGATCGAGACTGGGATCGAGACTGGGATCGGGACTGGGATCGAGACTGGGATCGAGACTGGGATCGGGACTGGGATCGAGACTGGGATCGAGACTGGGATCGGGACTGGGATCGAGACTGGGATCGAGACTGGGATCGGGACTGGGATCGAGACTGGGATCGAGACTGGGATCGGGACTGGGATCGAGACTGGGATCGAGACTGGGATCGGGACTGGGATCGAGACTGGGATCGAGACTGGGATCGGGACTGGGATCGAGACTGGGATCGAGACTGGGATCGGGACTGGGATCGAGACTGGGATCGAGACTGGGATCGGGACTGGGATCGAGACTGGGATCGAGACTGGGATCGGGACTGGGATCGAGACTGGGATCGAGACTGGGATCGGGACTGGGATCGGGACTGGGATCAGGACTGGGATCGGGACTGGGATCAAGACCGGGATCGAGACTGGGCTCGGGACTGGGATTGGCACTGGGATTGGGACTAGGATCGGCACTGGGATCGGGACTGGGATCAGGACTGGGATCGGGACTGGGATCGGGACTGGGATCAAGTCTGGGATTGGGACTGGGATCGGGTCTGGGATCGGAACTAGGATCGGGACTGGGATTGGGACTAGGATCGGGACTAGGATTGGGGCTGGGATCAGGGCTGGGATCGGAATTGGGATCAGGACTGGGATCAGGATTGGGATCGGGACTGGGATCGGCACTGGGATTGAGACTGGGACCGAGATTGGGATCGGGGCTGGGAACGGGATTGGGATCGGGAGTGGGATCGGGACTGGGATCGGGACTGGCATCAGGAATGGGATCGGGACTGGGATCGGGACTCGGATCGGGATTGGGATCGGGACTGTGATCGGGGCTGGGATCAGGGCTGGGATCAGGACTGGGATCGGGACTGGGATCGGGACTAGGATCGGGACTAGGATCGGGACTTGGATCGAGATTGGGATCGTAACTGGGATCGGGAAAATGATCGGGAAAGGGATTAGGACTGGGATCGGGACTGGGATCAGGACTGGGATCGGGACTGGGACCGGGACTGGGATCGAGACAAGGATCAGGACTAGGATTGGGACTGGGATCGGGAGTGGGATCGGGACCGGGATGAGGACTGGGATGGAGACTCGGATCGTGACTGGGATCGGGACTAGGATTGGGACTGGGATCGGGAGTGGGATCGGGACCGGGATGAGGACTGGGATGGAGACTCGGATCGTGACTGGGATCGGGACTAGGATCTGGACAGGGATCGAGACTGGGATCGGGATTAGGATCGGGACTGGGATCGGGATCGGTACGAGGACAGGGATCGGGACTGGGTTCGGGACAGGGATCGGGACTGGGATCGGGACTGGGATCTGGACTGGGATCGGGACTAGGATCGAGATTGGGATCGAGACTGGGATCAGGAGGGGGATCGGGACGGGGATCGGGACTTGGATTGCGACTGGGATCTGGACTGGGACTAGGACAGGGACTGGGACTGGGACTGGGACTGGGACTGGGACTGGGACTGGGACTGGGAGCGGGGCCGAGACCTGGACTGGGACAGGGACTCGAACTAGGACAGGGACTAGGTCTAGGACAGGGACAAGGACAGGGACTAGGACTAGGACTGGGACCGGGACTAGGATCGGGACTGGGATCGGGATCGGTACGAGGACAGGGATCGGGACTGGGTTCGGGACAGGGATCGGGACTGGGATCGGGACTGGGATCTGGACTGGGATCGCAATTGGAATCAGGACGAGGATTGGGACTGGGATAAAGACTAGGATCGGGACTGGGATTGGGACTGGGTTGAGGAATGGGATCGAGATTGGGATCCGAACTGGGGTTCGGATTGGGATCGTGACTAGGATCGGGACTAAGATCGGGACTGGGATCGGGACTGGGACCGAGACTCAGATTGGGACTGGGATCGGGACTAGGATCGGGACTCGGATCGGGAAAGGGATCAGGATTGGGATTGGGACTGGGATCGAGACTTGGATCGGGACTGGGATCAGGACGGGGATCATGACTTGGATCCGGACTGGGATCTAGACCTGGACAGGGACTGGGACTGGGACTGGGACTGGGACTGGGATCGGGACTGTGATCCGGACTGAGATAGGGACTGGGATCGTGACTGGGATTGGGACTGGGATCGTGACTGGGATCGGGGCTGGGCTGGGGATTGAGATTGGGGCTGGGATCGGGGCTGGGATCTGGGCTGGGAACGGGACTGAGATTAGGACGGGGATGGGGACTGGGATTGGGACTGGGATTGGCACTGGGATCGGGACTGGGATCGAGACTGGGAACGGGACTGGGATCGGGACTAGGATCGAGCCTGGGATCGGGACTGGGATCGGGACTGGGATCGGGGGTGGGATCGGGACTAGGATCGGGACTGGAGTTGGGACTGGGATCGGAATTGAAATCGGGACTAGGATTGGAACTGGGATCGGACTAAGATCGGGACTGGGATCGAGACTGGGTTCGGGAATGGGATCGGGATTGGGATCGGAACGGGGATTTGGAATGGGATCATGACTGGGATCGAGACTGGGAACGAGACTGGGAATCCGATTGGGACCGGGACTGGGATTGGGACTGGGATCGGGACTACGATCGGGACTCGGATCGGGACAAGGATCGGGACTAGGATCGAGATTGGGATCGAGACTGGGATCAGGAGGGGGATCGGGACGGGGATCGGGACTTGGATTGCGACTGGGATCTGGACTGGGACTAGGACANCTGGGACTGGGACTGGGACTGGGACTGGGACTGGGACTGGGACTGGGAGCGGGGCCGAGACCTGGACTGGGACAGGGACTCGAACTAGGACAGGGACTAGGTCTAGGACAGGGACAAGGACAGGGACTAGGACTAGGACTGGGACCGGGACTAGGATCGGGACTGGGATTGGGACTGGGATCAGGACTTGGGCTGATACTGGGACCGAGACTAGGATCGGGACTGGGACTGGGACTGGGATCGGGACTGGGATCGGGACTCGGATCAAGACTGGGATTGGGACTCGGATCGGGGCTGAGATTGGAACTAGGACCGGGACAGGGATCGGGACTAGGATCGGGACTGCGATTGGGGCTGGGATCGGGGCTGGGATTGGAACTGGGATCGGGACTGGGATCAGAATCGGGATCAGGACGGGGATCGGCACTGGGATAGGGACTGGGATCGGGATTGGGATCGGGGCTGGGATCGGGATTGGGATCGGGAGTGGGATCGGGACTGGGATCGGGACTTGAATCAGGACTAGGATCAGGACTGGGATCGGGAGTCGGATCGGGTCTGGGATCGGGACTGGGATCGGGGCTAGGATTGGGGCTGGGATCAGGACTGGGATCGGGGCTGGGATCGGGACTGGAATGGGGACTGGGATCAGGACTGGGATCGGGACTTGGATCGAGATTGGGATCGTAACTGGGATCGGGACAATGATCGGGACAGGGATCAGGACTGGGATCGGGACTGGGATCAGGACTGGGATCGGGACTGAGATCGGGACTGGGATCGAGACAAGGATCAGGACTAGGATTGGGACTGGGATCGGGAGTGGGATCGGGACCGGGATGAGGACTGGGATGGAGACTCGGATCGTGACTGGGATCGGGACTGGGTTCTGGACAGGGATCGAGACTGGGATCGGGATGAGGATCGGGACTGGGATCGGGATCGGTACGAGGATAGGGATCGGGACTGGGTTCGGGACAGGGATCGGGACTGGGATCGGGACTGGGATCCGGACTGGGATCGCAATTGGAATCAGGACGAGGATTGGGACTGGGATCAAGACTAGGATCGGGACTGGGATTGGGACTGGGTTGAGGAATGGGATCGAGATTGGGATCGGAACTGGGGTTCGGATTGGGATCGTGACTAGGATCGGGACTAAGATCGGGACTGGGATCGGGACTGGGACCAGGACTGGGATTGGGACTGGGATCGGGACTAGGATCGGGACTCAGATCAGGAAAGGGATCAGGATTGGGATTGGGACTGGGATCGAGACTTGGATCGGGACTGGGATCAGGACGGGGATCATGACTTGGATCCGGACTGGGATCTAGACCTGGACAGGGACTGGGACTGGGATCGGGACTGGGATCAGGACGGGGATCATGACTTGGATCCGGACTGGGATCTAGACCTGGACAGGGACTGGGACTGGGACTGGGACTGGGACTGGGATCGGGACTGTGATCCGGACTGAGATAGGGACTGGGGTCGTGACTGGGATTGGGACTGGGATCGTGACTGGGATTGGGGCTGGGCTGGGGATTGAGATTGGGGCTGGGATCGTAACTGGGATCGGGACAATGATCGGGACAGGGATCAGGACTGGGATCGGGACTGGGATCGGGACTGGGATCGAGACAAGGATCAGGACTAGGATTGGGACTGGGATCGTGACTGGGATCGGGACAATGATCGGGACAGGGATCAGGACTGGGATCGGGACTGGGATCAGGACTGGGATCGGGACTGAGATCGGGACTGGGATCGAGACAAGGATCAGGACTAGGATTGGGACTGGGATCGGGACCGAGATTAGGACTGGGATCAAGACTGGGATCGGGACTGGGATCAGGACTGGGAGCTGGACAGGGATCGAGAGTGGGATCGGGATTAGGATCGCGACTGGGATCGGGATTGTTACCAGGACTGGGATCGGGAGTGGGATCGGGATAGGGATCGGGATTGGGATCGGGACTGGGATCGGGACTGGGATCGGAATTGGAATCAGGACTAGGATTGGGACTGGGATCGAGACTAGGATCTGGACTGGGATCGGGACTGGGTTCAGGAATGGGATCGATATTGGGATCGGAACTGGGATTCGGATTGGGATCGTGACTGGGATCGGGAGTGGGATCCGGACTGGGATCGGGACTAGGACCGGGACTGGGATTGGGACTGGGATCGGGACTAGGATCGGGACTCGAACCGGGACTGGGATTGGGACTAGGATCGGGACTAGGATCGGGACTGGGATCGGGACTGGGACTAGGACTAGGACTGGGATTGGGACTGTGATCTGGACTGGGATAGGGACTGGGATCGAGACTGGGATCGGGACTGGGATCGTGACTAGGATCGGGGCTTGGATCGGGACTAGGATTGGGGCTGGGATCAGGGCTGGGATCGAGGCTATGAACGGGAATGGGATCATGACGGGGATGGGGACTGGGATTGGGACTAGGATCAGCACTGGGATCGGGATTGGGATCGGGACAGGGATCGGGACTCGGATCGGGACTGGGATCGGGACTGGGATCGGGACTGGGATCAGGACTGGGATTGGGACTAGGATCGGGACTGGGATCGGGATTAGGATCGAGCCTGGGATCGGGACTGGGATCGGGCTTGGGATCGGGACTGGGATCGGGACTAGGATCAGAATTGGAATCAGGACTAGGATTGGGACTGGGATCGAGACTAAGATCGGGACCGGGATCGGGACTGGGTTCGGAAATGGGATCGGGACTGGGATCGGAACGGGGATTCGGAATGGGATCGTGACTAGGATCGAGACTGGGAACGGGACTGGGATCGGACTGGGACCGGGACTGGGATTGCGACTGGGATTGGGACTAGGATCGGGACTGGGATCGGGACAGGGATTGGGACTGGGATCGAGATTGGGATCGAGACTGGGATCGGGAGGGGGATCGGGACGGGGATCGGGACTTGGATCGCGACTGGGATCCGGACTGGGACTAGGACTGAGACTGGGACTGGGACTTGGACTGGAACTTGGACTGGGAGCGGGTCCGAGACCGCGACTGGGACAGGGACTCGGACTAGGACAGGGACTGGGTCTGGGACAGGGACAAGGATAGGGACTGGGACTAGGACTGGGATCAGGACTAGGATCGGGACTGGGATCGGGACTGGGATCAGGACTGGGACTAATACTGGGACCAAGACTGGGATCGGGACTGGGACCGGGATGAGGATCGGGACTGGGATCAGTACTGGGGTAAGGACTTGGATCGGGACTGGGATCGGGACTGGGATGTGGACTGGGATTGGGACTAGGATCCGGACTGGGATCGGGACTTGGATCGGGACTATCATCGGGACTGGGATCAGGACAGGGATCGGGACTGCGACCGGGACAGGAATCCGGACTGGGATCGGGACTGGGATCGTCACTGGGATGGGGACTAGGATCGGGACTCGGATCGGGACTGGGATCAGGACTGGGATCGGGACTGGGATCGAGACTGTGATTGGGACTGGGATCGGGGCTAGGATCGGAACTGGGATCCAGACTGGGATCGGGACTAGGATCGGAAGTGGGATTCGGGCTGGGATCGGGACTGGGATCAGAACTAGGATTGGGACTAGAATCAGGACTGGGATTGGGACTGGGACTGGCACTGGGATCGAGATTGGAATCGGGACTGGGATTGGGGCTGGGATCGGGATTGGGATCAGGAGTGGGATCAGGAGTGGGATCGGGACTGGGATCAGGACTGGGATGAGGACTGGGATCAGGACTCAGATCGGGACTGGGATCGGGACTGGGATTGGGACTCGGATCAGGAATGGGGTCAGGAATGGGATCGGGACTGGGATCGGGAGTGGGATCAGGCTTGGAATCGGGACAGGGGTCAGGACTGGGATCGGGACTGGGATCGGGACTGGGATCGGGACTAGGATCGGGGCTGGGATCGGGACTCGGATCGGGGCTGGGATCCGGACTGGGATCAGGACTGGGATCGGGACTGGGATGGGGATTTGGATCGAGATTTGGATCGTGACTGGGATCGGGACAATGATCGGGACAAGGATCAGGACTGGGATTGGGACTAGGATCAGGACTGGGATCGGGACAAGGATCCGGACTGGGATCGAGACAATGATCAGAACTAGGATTGGGACTGGGATCGGGACTGGGATTGGGACCGGGATGAGGACTGGGATCGAGACTAGGATCCGGACTGGGATCGGGACTGGGATCTGGACAGGTATCAAGACTAGGATCGGGATTAGGATCAGGACTGGGATTGGGATTGGTACCAGGACTGGGATCGGGACTGGGATCGGGACTAGGATTGGGACTAGGATCGGGACTGGGATCGGGACTGGGATCGAAATTCGAATCGGGACTAGGATTGGGACTGGGATCGAGACTGTGATCGGGACTGGGATCGGTACTGGGTTCAGGAATGGGATCGGGATTGGGATCGGAACTGGGATCCGGATTGGGATCGTGACTGGGATCAGGACTTGGATCCGGACTGGGATCAAGACTAGGACAGGGACTGGGACTGGGACTGGGACTGGGATCGGGACTCTGATCCGGACTTGGATAGGGACTGGGATCATGACTAGGATCGGGACTGGTATCATGACTGGGATCGGGGCTGGGATCGGGGCTGGGATTGGGGATGGGATTGGGGCTGGGATCAGGGTTAGGAGTGGGACTGGGATCAGGACGGGGATGGGGACTAGGATTGGGACTAGGATCGGCACTGGGATCGGGATTGGGATCAGGGCTGGGACCGGGATTAGGATCGGGACTGGGATCAGGACTGGGATCAGGACTGGGATCAAGACTGGGATCCGGACTGGGATCGGGACTGGGATCAAGACTGGGATCGTGACTGGGATCGGGACTGGGATCGGGATTAGGATCGACCTTGGGATCGGGACTGGGATCGCGACTGGGATCGGACTTGGGATCGGGACTGGGATCGGGATTAGGATCGACCTTGGGATCGGGACTGGGATCGCGACTGGGATCGGACTTGGGATCGGGACTGGGATCAGGACTGGGATCGGGACTGGGATCGGAATTGGAATCGGGATTAGGATTGGGACTGGGATCGAGACTAAGATCGGGACTGGAATCGGGACTGGGTTCGGGAATGGGATCGGGACTGGGATCGGACCGGGGATCCGGAATGGGATCGTGACTGGGATCGAGACTGGGATCAGGACTGGGATCAAGAATAGGACCGGGACTGGGATTGGGACTGGGATCGGGACTAGGATCGTGACTGGGATCGGGACAGGGATGAGTACTAGGATCGTGATTGGGATGGAGATTGGGACCGGGAGGGGGATCGGGACGGGGATCGGGACTTGGATCGCGACTGGGATCGGGACTGGGACTGGGACTGGGACCGCGACTCAAACTGGGACTGGGACTGGGACAGGGATCGGGACTGGGATCGTGAGTGGGATCGAGGGTGGGATCGGGGCTGGGATTGGGACTGGGATTGGGGCTATTATCAGGGCTGGGATCGGGACTAGGATCAGGACGCGGATGGGGACTGGGATCGGGACTGGGATCGGGACTGGGATCGGGATTCGGATCGGGGCTGGGATCGGGATTGGGATCGGAACTGGGATCGGGACTGGGATCGGGACTGGGATCGGGCTTCGATGGGGATTGGGATCGGGACTGGGATCAGGACTGGGATCAGGACTGGGATCGGGACTGGGATCGGGACTGAAATCGGGACTGGGATCGGAACTAGGATCGGGACTAGGATCGGGATTGGGATCGGGAGTGGGATCGGGACTGGGATCGGGAGTGGGATCGAGACTGCGATCGGGACTGGGATCAAAACTAAGATCGGGAGTGGGATCGTGACTGGGATCGGGACTAGGATCGGGACTGGGATCGGGCTTGGGATCGGGACTGGAATCGGGACTGGGATCGAGATTGGGTTCAGAATTGGAATCGGGACTATGATTGGGACTGGGATCGAGACTAAGATGGGGACTGGGAATCGGGACTGGGTTCGGGAATGGGATCAGGACTGAAATCGCAACTGGGATTCGGAATGGGATCGTGACTGGGATTGAGAATGGAATCGGGACTGGGATCGGGACTGGGATCAGGACTGGGATAGGGACTGGGATCGGGACTAGGATCGGGACTGGGATTGGGACAGGGATCAGGACTGGGATCGAGACTGGGATCAAGACTGGGATGGGGATTGGGATCGGGACGGGGATTGGGACTAGGATCGGGACTTGGATCTGGACTGGGACTGGGACTGGGACTGGGACTGGGACTGGGACTGGGATCGGGACTGGGATTGGGGCTAGGATTGGGGCTGGGATTGGGACTTGGATCGGGGCTATTATCGGGGCTAGGATCGGGACTGGGATCAGGACGGGGATGGGGACTAGGATCGGGACTTGGACAGGGACTAGGATCGGGATTGGGATCGGGGCTGGGATCGGGATTGGGATCGGGACTGGGATCGAGACTGGGATCGGGACTAGGATCAGGACTAGGATCCGGATTCGGATCAGGACTGGGATCAGGATTGGGTTTAAGAGTAGTATCGGGACTGGGATCGGGACTGGGATCGGGATAGGGATCGGGATTGGGATCGGGACTGGGATCGTGACTGGGATCGGGACGATGATTGGAAATGGGATCAGGACTAGGATCGGGACTGGGATCAGGACTGTGATCAGGACTAGGATCGGGACTGGTATCGGGACTGGGATCTGGCACTAGGATCGGCACTGGGATCGGGATTGGGATCGAGACTGGGATTGGGATTGGGATTGGGACTAGGATCGGGACTGGGATCGGGACTTGGATTGAGACTGATTCGGGACTGGCATTGGGACTGGGAGTTGGACTTGGGCTGGGACTGGGACTGGGACTGGGACTGGGACTGGGAGCGGGGCCGAGACCGGGACTGGGACTGGGACTGGGACTAGGACAGGGACTGGTTCTGGGACTGGGACAAGGACAAGGACTAGGACTAGGACTGGGACCGGGACAAGGATCGGGACTGGGATCGGGACTTGGATCGGGACTGGGACCGATAGTGGGACCGAGACTGGGATAAGGACTGGTACCGGGACTAGGATCAGGACTGGGATCGCGATTGGGATAAGGACTTGGATCGGGACTGGGATCATGACTAGGAATTGGACTGGGATCGGGACTAGGATCAGGACCGGGATCGGGACTTTGATTGGGACTAAGATCGTGACTGGGATCAGGGCTGGGATCGGGACTAGGACCGGGACTAGGATTGGGGCTGGGATCGAGGCTGGGACCGGGACTGGGATCGGGACTGGGATCAGGACTGGGATGGGGACTGGGATCGGGACTGGGATCATGACGGGGATCGGGGCTGGGATCGGGATTGGGATCGGGAGTGGGATCGGGAGTGGGATCAAGACGGGGATCGGGACTGGGATTGGGACTGGGACTGGGACTCGGATGGGGATTGGGATCGGGACTGGGATTGGGACAGGGATCGGGAATGGGATTGGGACTGGGATCAGGACTAGGATCAGGACTGGGATTGGGGCTGGGATAAGGACTGGGATCGGGACTGGAATCAGGGCTGGGATCGGGACTGGGATCGGGGCTGGGATCGGGACTGGGATCGGGACTGGGATCGAGACTGGGATCGGGACTGGGATCAGGACTGGGATCAGGACTGGGATCGAGACTGGGATCGGGACTGGGATCAGGACTGGGATCAGGACTGGGATTGGGGCTGGGATAAGGACTGGGATCGGGACTGGAATCAGGGCTGGGATCGGGACTGGGATCGGGGCTGGGATCGGGACTGGGATCGGGACTGGGATCGAGACTGGGATCGGGACTTGGATCAAGATTGGGATCGTGATTGGGATCGGGACAATGATCGGGACAGAGATCAGAACTGGGATCGGGACTAGGATCGGGACAGGGATCGAGACTCGGATTGGGACTGGGATCGAGATAAGGATCAGGACTAGAATTGAACCTGGGATCGGGACTGGGATCAGGACTGGGATTAGGACTGGGATCGAGACTGGGATCGGGACTGGGATCGGGACTGGGATGTGGACCGGGATCGGGACTGGGATCGGGATTAGGATCGGGACTGGGATCGGGATTGGTACCAGGACTGGGATCAGGACTGGGATCGGGACTGGGATCGGGACTGGGATCGGGACTGGGAGTAAGATTGGTACCAGGACTGGGATCGGGACTAGGATCGGGACTGGGATCGGGACTGGGATCGGGATTGGGATCAGGACCGGGATTGGGACTAGGATCGGGATTGGGATCGCGACTGGGATCGGGACAAGGATCGGGAGTGGGATCGAGACTGCGATCGGCACTGAGATCAGGACTAGGATCGGGACTGGGAATGGGACTGGGATCGGGACTTGGATCGGGACTGGGTATTGTTCTTTTATGCCCCATGGCCACTGCTATGGCTTGACGGACAGGATGGGCATGCATTGCTCCTTTGGAGTAAGTCCCCCAGACCTTGTTCGTGGTGGAAGTCCAAGCGAGACACCAGAAGTGTAGCGCAATGGATAGCATGTTGTACATAGGGACATAAGGTCCTGCGATCGAGCCTTGATGTGCGCAGGAGGTTTTTTTGACCTTCTAGCACAGGGGAAGTTTCTTAGACATTTCTCCATGCATGAGGAGAGTGCGCCACTTGGCGATCAGTGGATGCGTCCATTGGCGGACTGGTGAGGTGGTGTGGACTGACCACCCCAAAAGTGTCACTACCCACACACCTTAGAAGCCAGGCCTAGGACTATATGTACCAGGCTCATTCCTCATTTTAATAACACAATCTGGCCTTAGATGCTCCTCACAGAGTTGTCCAACTAAGGAACAATATAAAGAAGACACTGGTTGGTCTAAGCCCCAGGAGTTAGTCTTTGACTAGCACCTTGCGCGAAAGTGACCAAGTGTTAAGTGGACAGAGTTGCTAGCAAGTGATTGCCTATGAACTGCTCAGTATGGAACAATGATCCTGAGGGTGATATCTTCTCCTAGCTGAAATGCTAGGAGCGGACAGCAGGTGCTATTGTGTTTGCCTTGTTTCTAGTCCGTTTGCCTCAGGCCGATTAACAAAGGGTTATGGACCCACACTGACCAGTTTTAAGGCACGCTTCGCTCAACTCTGGTACGCTTTCTCCAAGTGCAGTCATCAGCTCCATCAGCTCCATCGGCTTCATCAGCTCCAACGGCTTGGTCTGTACTTAGCACACAGGGACTAAGGACAAGCTCTGCCCTTGGAGGCACGACCCTTGTGTCCCAACCAGGACAAGCTTTACCCTAGGTGGCGAAACCCAGGGTGTGTTGGTCTAGATGTATTCTCTGTCTGCAGGTGAACATCGGCTGGAGGGGTAAGCAACGGATCTGCATCCTAAAACCGGTAGCAGACAATCTAACATCAGCCTACATTGGCCTCAACGCATCAGAGAGGTGGGAAGCAGACAAGGGCAAAAAAAATGGTTGACCCATCGGGACGAGTGGAGGCTACCGCAGGGCAGGCCTCAAGCTCAACAGTGGCTACCACAGGGCAAAGCACTAGAGCAAATGTGAGTGCTACGTCATTGCCACAAGGTTTTGGACCCCTGGGAGGAATGCCCATTTTTAGGGGATTGACTTTCCCCTTTGGAGATGGCAGTTCGAGCTGGCGATGAAAGTGCGCAGCTTCATCAAGCTACTAAAGGGAGAGGAGCAGGTTCCCGCGGAAGGCACATCTGAGCATGAGGCATGGATGGATCGAAATGATATTGTCATGTCATTCCTCAGCAACGCGATAGCCAAGAAGTATGATCCCATCATTGCCGGGTAGACGCTGGCTTCCGAAGCGTACGACAAGCTCAAGCGCGTGCACCAATCCACCTCCCTCGCGAACAGACTATTAATCCTACAACGACTGATCAGCATGCGAGTGAAGGAGGATGAATGAATCCATGATTTCCTACAAGAGTTTGAAGGACTTCCTGGCGAGGCTCGCCAGATGAACTGGGACCTTGACGAGAACATGCAAGCCATGATCTTCCTCATGGCGCTACCGGAGAGCTGGAGCCCAATGATCACCGTCATGGGCGGCTGGAAGGAGGACGACCTTGTTGGAAATCATCGACTCCAACAAGAGTTATTCCCACTTTCTCAATAAAGGTTCAGGTCTGAGACCGAACCACTTTGACTCAACGGCCCTCGGTCAGACTGACCGTTGAAGCCCAACATGTCAAGGCATCCCCTAATAATGTGACATGTGTCACACGCGTCCGGCTAGCGGAAAGAAGCCGTTGCTCATTTGTCCTGTTCTGTCCTTTTATGACCGAGGATGTTCATTCCCTCGAGTTAACCAGTACAGTTCTGCTCATCCTGTTCCCCCTTGGTTTCGCGGCGTCGCCGCCGTGTCTTTGCTCTGCNTGACTCAACGGCCCTCGGTCAGACTGACCGTTGAAGCCCAACATGTCAAGGCATCCCCTAATAATGTGACATGTGTCACACGCGTCCGGCTAGCGGAAAGAAGCCGTTGCTCATTTGTCCTGTTCTGTCCTTTTATGACCGAGGATGTTCATTCCCTCGAGTTAACCAGTACAGTTCTGCTCATCCTGTTCCCCCTTGGTTTCGCGGCGTCGCCGCCGTGTCTTTGCTCTGCCCATCCTTCGCTCTTTCTATCTTTGCCAACTCTCAATACTTCGCTTCGTCACTCTCGCTCCTTTGCTCAGCTCTCATGCTTTGCCAGCACTCTCTCTCTCTCTCACGTCAACCTGTCTACCTGCGCTACCTTGCATCTCAACCCTCATCAGCTCCCGCGACTAACTCCTCGAACCGCCCCTGCTCACGTCACTCTGCTGACGTACATCTACATGTCTTGATACTTCTGCTTGCTTCTACTACTGCTGTTCTTGTATCTGCATTCTTTTGACATGGTATCAGAGCTTCAGGTTACATCACCTGGAGTCCCGTGACCACGTCATTGCTGCGCCGTCATCCTTGGTTCATTGCTTTGACCCGCATTCTTTCGCCACCGCCGCCATCACTTCGCGCCTTGCCGCTTCGTCCGCAGCTGCCATCAGAAGCTCTACGTGACAAGTTCTCCACGCTGAAGAACTGCCTTGTGATCCTAAGGAGGCCTTGCGCCCATTTCCGCGCCCGTGGCTAACAACCGGTGACGAGTCACCCACATCAGCCGCAAGCAACTCTCGAGCCGCCGCTTGTCGTCAACTACCAAGAAGCTTCCGGCCGCCTCCCATCCGCCGTCAGTGCATTAGCCTCTGCTTACATCTCCTCCCTTTCATCCTGTCTCAACAACTTCATCTGCTCCTTTGTCACTGCCATCCTCATCTCGCCCGAATCCGTCGTCTTGAGCCGCCTTCTCGCATCGCCACCTCGCCTTGTCAGCAGCTGCAGTCAAAACTGCCGCTGTCAGGTTATTGGACACCACCAGTCTTCCTGCTCCCATTTTTGAGCAAACTGGGGAACAAGCCATCACTCTATTGGCATTAGCAGCTCAATGTCCCTGCCCGCTGCCTGACTCTCCCTACCGCAATCAACCTTCTCAGCTGACAGGATATCGGACACCACCGGTCTTCTTGCTCCCACTTCCGAGCCATTTGGGGAACAAGCCCTCACTCTCCTGAACACTAAAAAGAAGCGGTTGCGTCGCTCTGCCTTTCTACCACATCGCCTCTACCTGCCGTACCGCGCCTCATCTCCGCTCTCTCCACTCGCGTCGCCCTCTGCCTCTCGTCCTCTCCATCATCATTAGCCCTCGGCCCTCGTCTTCAGTCGTCTCCATCATTCCTCCTCGCTCCAGTCCTCTCGACTTCATCAGTCGTCCATTCCTGTCTCATCTCCATCTCTCTAGCATCAGCATCATCCGGGTCGCCTCCGCATTGCCTCCTCATCATCAGCATCCTCCGCGCCACCATCCATCATTAGCACCAGCATCATCAGCATCGTTCTATTGCGCACGTGGTTCCGCCCCTGCGCCCACTCATCAAATCAATCGCTTCCTCCGCTCCTGCAATCGCTTCCATCTTGGCACAAGGATCCGCCCGGCCGCATCACCTTCTTCCACGACAGCTTGCGCCCACGCCAAAACTTCCTACAGCGCATGTGGTTTTGCCCCTGCGCCCACTCATCAATCAATCACTTCTTTAGCTTCCATTATCAGCCCGGCACAAGGATCCGCCCGGTCGCATTGCCCTTTCCGCGACGTCCTACCCCTACGTCGTAACTTTGCAGCACACGTGGTTTCGCCCCTAGGCCCACTCATCCATCAATTGCCTTCTTTGCTTCAGCATCAACCTCATCCCGACACAAGGATCTTCTCGGTCGCATCGCTCAAGTCGCGACGACCCGCGCCCACGTCGAAACTTCCATCAGTGCACGCGGTTCGTCCTTGCGCCCACTTCATCATTCATCGCTCCTCTGCCATCATCCTCCCTTATCATCCGCCCGGCTCACGGACCCGCCCAGTCGCATCGACCCTCCGTGACGACCTGCGCCCTTGCTGAAACTTCCTTTCACATAACACGGCTCACCGCTGCGCCCATTCCATCGTCATCAGTTTCAAATTCATCGTCAGCAATCATCAGCACCCGTGAATGGCACAAGACTCCATCCCTACACCCATTCAACCATTCGTCATTTCTGCCACCTCAACTGTCACTACACCTTTGTTCCATCCAGCATGGCCAACCCTTTGCGCGACTGCCCCGTCCTTGAGGAAGATGGAAGCAATATCCACAGCTGGTCACATACTGTACTGACTATGACCAGCACCATCTTCATCAACAAATACCGTGTCTCTAACTTTCTCCTCGGTGCCTATGTACATCAGCGCACACCTCAGCGTTCCCCACATCTTTACCATGCAACCTTCCTTCTAATCTGGGGTCATCTCTTCAACCTCGTGGATATGTTGTTCCATCATCTACGCACCAATGCAAGGAATGGACCAGAACTCTGGTTCAATCTACAGCTTGAGGCATGGAAACGATGATGGGTCACTCTCTCCTGCCGAGACAATCCCATCATTCCACCTCTGCCCGAAAATGCCAACTCCAGACCCTACCTCAAAATTGACCTGGTGTTGGCGAAAGGGGAAGAGGAAGAGGAAGAGGAACCAGTGGAAGAAGGATCTCCTGTACCTGCCCCTATTCCTGCTGCAGAGGGACATGGACAAGCTGCCGAGATCATCTACAAGGAAGTAAGCAACATCCAGGAGTGGCAAGTTCAAATTTACAACCTCCTTTACCCAGAGCTCGTTGGTGGGTTTGCAACTACCAATGCCCTCCTTGGAAGACCCAAGTATCTCGGCAAGCGCTGCTCTCCAGCTGAGATGACCAGAAAGCAGGACAGCCTCGACTACGGTCTCTGTGCCTGGCTACAACGCTTCATGTCCTGAGACCTACACTACCTGGTGGGAGCTCATCCAAATGATCTATACGCCATGTGGAAAGGTCTTCTTGAACGCTGCAATGGTCAACTCCCAGGAGATTGGGAAAGGTACTATCATTAACTCTTGTCGGACTCAGGGGGTCTCTTGGAAATCATCGACTCCGGCAAGAGTTATTCCCACTTTCTCAATAAAGGTTCAGGTCCGAGACCGAACCACCTTGACTCAACGGCCCTCGGTCAGACTGAACGTTGAAGCCCAACATGTCAAGGCATCCCCTAATAATGTGACATGTGTCACACGCGTCCGGCTAGCGGAAACAAGCCGTTGCTCATTTGTCCTGTTCTGTCCTTTTATGACTGAGGATGTTCATTCCCTCGAGTTAACTAGAACAGTTTTGCTCATCCTGTTCCCCCTTGGTTCTGCGGCTTCACCGCCGTGTCTTCGCTGTGCCCATCCTTCGCACTATCTGTCTTCACCAACTCTCAACACTTCGCTCCGTCACTCTCGCTCCTTCGCTCAGCTCTCATACTCCGCCAGCACTCTCTCTCATGTCAACCTGTCTACTTGCGCTACCTTGCATCTCAGCCCTCATCAGCTCCCACGACTAACTCCTCGAACCGCCCCCGCTCATGTCACTGTGCTGACGTACATCTGCATGTTCTGATGCTTGTGCTTGCTTCTACTACTGCTGTTCTCGTATCTGCATTCTTCTGACATGGTATCAGAGCTTCAGGTTACATCACCTGGAGTCCCGTGACCGTGTCATTGCTCCGCCGTCATCCTTGGTTCATTGCTTCAACCCGCATTCTTTCGCCGCCGCCGCCATCACTCCGCGCCTTGCTGCTTCGTCCGCGGCTGACATCAGAATCTCTGTGTGACGAGTTCTCCACGCTGAAGAACTGCCTTGTGATCCTAAGGAGGCCTTGCGTCCATTTCCACGCCCGTGGCTAACAACCAGTGACAAGTCGCCTACATAAGCCGCAAGCAACTCTCGAGCCGCCGCTTGTCATTAACTACCAAGAAGCTTCGTGCCACCTCCCATCCGCCGTCACTACATTGCATCTGCCTCTGCTGACCTCTCCTCCCTTTCATCCTGTCTCAACAACTTCATCTGCTCCTTCGTCGCCGCCATCCTCATCTTGCCCGCATCCGTCGTCTCGAACCGCCTTCTCGCATCGCAACCTCGCCTTGTCAGCAGCTGCAGCCAAAGGTCTGGGCGGGTGAGGGTGCCGGCAAGTTGGATTCAAGAGCACAAAAGTGCGTTATGGTGGGCTATGAGATGGCCCACAAGATATATCGCTTGTGGGACCTGGCAAGAAGAAGACTCATCACCAGCCAGGATGTAACGTTTGACGACAGCAAGGAAGAGATGCTTGATCCCACGGAAACTCTAAAACAGGGAGAGTGGTTGGTGCTGCTAGGGTCAGGAGATCAAGCTCCTGAAAACTGGCAAGTGGTGCCAGTGTGGCAGGCCATGAAGAAGAGTTGTGTGCAAGGGGGAGCGGCTGGGCAGGCTGACGCAGCGGCGAGCTCCGACACAGAGTCGGAGACGTCCGAGGCCTCTGAGACCAGCTCGGAGGCAAGTGGCTCTTCAAAAGAGGAAAAATCAACTCCACGGCAGCCAACACCACAGGAGCAACAGCATGGCAAACATCCACGAGCAATGCAATGTCGCAGCACACGACAAAGAAAACAAACTCAAAAGTACGACGCTGACACTGGAAGCTGGACTGGACTGAGCTGGTCCTGTTTGGCTCAGGGAGAGCCGCTCACTGTGGCTGAAGGGCTGGCAAGGCCCGATGCGGCCAAGTGGAAGGAGGCGGTGGACAGCGAGCTCGCGTCCATCAAAGAAAATGGCACATGGGTGCTGGTGGACAGACCCGCTAACGCTCACGTGGTGGGCTCAAAGTGGGTGCTCAGGTTGAAGCGGAAGTAAGATGATAGCATCGACAAGTACAAGGCAAGGGTCGTGGCGAAAGGGTTCTCACAGCGCACAGGTTCTGAGTACGATGAGACCTTCGCACCGGTCGTCACGTTTGCCTCCATCAGGTCCCTACTTGCTGTCGCTGCCGCCAAAGACCTTGAGATCCACCAGATGGATGTGAAGACAGCCTTCCTTTATGGGAAGCTCGACAAGGAGGTGCTAATGGAGGTACNGGAAGGTGTCAAAGCACCCGAGGGTAAGGTGTGCAAGCTGGTGAAGGCGTTGTACGGACTGAAACAGGCCCCACGGATCTGGTACAAGGAGATGGACAGCTTCATGGCTGAGATCTCCTTCGCACATTGCAAAAATGACCCTAGCGTCTATGTGCGGAAGGAAGAACGTGGCTTGCTACTTGTGGCGTTGTACATGGATGATCTTATCATGTGTTCTTCCTTGCAGGAGGCCCTCACGGACCTCAAGAAAAATCTGGCCAGCAGATTTAAGATGAAGGACATGGGACCTCTCGAGTACTACCTCGGGATTGCTGTTCACCGCAACCGCAAAGCATGCATCATCGAGCTCAACCAGACCAAGTACATCATGGACATCTTGAAGCACTACAACATGGAGGACTGCAAGCCCGTCAGCACCCCCATGCCCTCTGACTGCAAGCTCTCATCCTCCATGTCACCAAGCAACGAGGCAGACCGGCGGGAGATGCAAAAAATTCCATACCAGTCCGCCGTTGGAAGCCTTATGTATGCAATGGTGGGAACACGACCTGACATTGCTTTTGCAGTGGGTCAGGTGAGCAGGTTTGTAGCCAACCCTGGGCCAGAACATTGGCAAGTCGTGAAGCGGATTTTTCGCTACCTCAAAAAGACTCGGCACGTCGGACTCCGGTTTGGAGGTCTAGAAGGATCAGACTTGCTGCGGCTGACATGCTACACTGACGCGGACTGGGGAGGACGGATTGATGACAGGAAGNGTCTCGCTTTCTACTGCTGAGGCGGAGTACATTGCACTCTCCGAAGTGTGCAAGGAAACACAGTGGCTTCGCAGTTTGCTTGATGAGATCAAGGCACCACAAGAGGAGGCAACGGTCACCCGCATCGACAACCAAAGTGCCATGGCTATGGCAGAGGACGACATGATCTCCCGGCGTACAAATCACATCGATATTCGGTACCACTACTCACGTGACCTTATCGCCAAGGGTGTCGTGGAACTGGAGCACGTCGCAACCAAGAAAATGCTTGCGGACTTCTTGACAAAGCCGCTAGACAGTGATTTGCATGTTGCAGGTGCTCGAGGAGTCGGCATGGTGGATGCAAGAGATNTGCAAGGAAACACAGTGGCTTCGCAGTTTGCTTGATGAGATCAAGGCACCACAAGAGGAGGCAACGGTCACCCGCATCGACAACCAAAGTGCCATGGCTATGGCAGAGGACGACATGATCTCCCGGCGTACAAAGCACATCGATATTCGGTACCACTACTCACGTGACCTTATCGCCAAGGGTGTCGTGGAACTGGAGCACGTCGCAACCAAGAAAATGCTTGCGGACTTCTTGACAAAGCCGCTAGACAGTGATTTGCATGTTGCAGGTGCTCGAGGAGTCGGCATGGTCGATGCAAGAGATGAGAACTAAAGACCAAGAAAACATACATGCACATACACAACCCAGAGCTACAGGTTCATGCCGAAGAAAAACTACCACAGCAGGTGGCCTAAGGTGCAAGGGAGAGATTGTTGTTCTTTTATGCCCCATGGCCACTGTTATGGCTCGACGGACAGGTTGGGCATGCACTGCTCCCTTGGAGTAAGTCCCCCAGACCTTGCTTGTGGTGCAAGTCCAAGCAAGACACCAGAAGTGTAGCGCAATGGATAGCATGTTGGACTGAGGGACAACAGGTCTTGCAATCGAGCCTTGATGTGCGCAGGAGGTTTTTTGACCTTCTAGCACAGGGGAAGTTTCCTAGACATTTCTCCATGCATGAGGAGAGTGCGCCATTTGGCGGTCAGTGGATGCGCCAATTGGCGGACTGGTGAGATGGTGTGGAGTGACCACCCCAAAAGTGTCACTACCCAAACACCTTAGAAGCCAGGCCTAGGACTATATGTACCAGGCTCATTCCTCATTCTAATTACACAATCTGGCCTTAGATGCTCCTCACAGAGTTGTCCAACTAAGGAACAGTATAAAGAAGACACTGGTTAGTCTAAGCCCAAGGAGTTAGTCTTTGACTAGCAGCTGGCGCGAAAGTGACCAAGTGTTCAGTGGACACAGTTGCTAGCAAGTGATTGCCTAGGAACTGCTCAGTGTGGAACCGTGATCCTGAGGGTGATATCTTCTCCTGGCTGAAATGCTAGGAGCGGACGGCAGGTGCTATTGTGTCGGCCCTGTTTTCTAGTCTGTTTGCAACGGGCCGGTTGACACTGGGATCCGGACTGGGATCGGGACTGGGATCGGGACTAGGATCGCAATTGGAATCGGGACTAGGATCAGGACTCAGATCGAGACTGGGATCGGGACTAGGATCGGGACTGGGTTCGGGAATGGGATCAGGACTGGGATCGGAACTGGGATTCGGAATGGGATCGTGATTGGGATCAGGAATAGGATCGGGCCTGGGATCGAGATTGGTACCAGGACTTGGATCGGGACTGGGATCGGGACTCGGATCGGGACTGGGATCGGGACTGGGATCGGAACTTAGACCGGGACTAGGATCGGGATTGGTATCGGGACTGGGATTGGGACTGGGATCGGGAGTTGGATCGAGACTGGGATCCGGACTGGGATCAGGACTAGGATTGGGACAGGGATCGTGCTTGGGATCGGGACTGGGATCAGGAATGGGATCGGAACTTGGATCGGAATTGGAATCGGGACTAGGATCGGGACTGGGATTGAGACTGGGATCGGGAATGGGATTGGGACTGGGTTTAATAATGGGATCGGGACTGGGATCGGAATTGGGATTGGGAATGGGATCGTGACTGGGATCGGGATTGGGATCGGGATTGGGATCGGGACTGGGACCGAGACTGGGAATGGGACCGGGATCGGGGCTAGGATCGGGACTGGGATCGGGACAGGGATCGGGTCGGGATCGGGACTGGGATCGGGACTGGGATTGGCACTGGGATCGGGACGGGGATCAGGACTGGGATCAGGATTGGGATCGGGACTGGGACTGGGCAGGGACTGGGACTGGGGCTGGGACTGGGATCGGGACTGGGATCGGGACTCGGATCGGGACTGGGATCGGGACTCGGATCGGGACTGGGATCGGGACTGGGATCGGGATTGGGATCGGGACTGGGACCGAGACTGGGAATGGGACCGGGATCGGGGCTAGGATCGGGACTGGGATCGGGACAGGGATCGGGTCGGGATCGGGACTGGGATCGGGACTGGGATTGGCACTGGGATCGGGACGGGGATCAGGACTTGGATCAAGATTGGGATCGGGACTGGGACTGGGCAGGGACTGGGACTGGGGCTGGGACTGGGATCGGGACTGGGATTCGGACTAAGATAGGGACTGGGATCGGGACTGGGATCGAGACTGGGATCGGGACTCAAATCGAGGCACCGATCGAGGCTGGGATTGGGGCTGGGATCGGGGCTGGGATCGGGGCTGGGATCGGGGCTGGGATCGGGACTGGGATCAGGACTGGGATTGGGATTGGGATCGGGACTGAGATTGGGACTGGGATTGGGATTGGGATTGGGATTGGGACTGGGATTGGGATTGGGATCGGGACTGGGATTGGGATTTGAATTGGGATTGGGATTGGGATTGGGATAAGGATTGGGATTGGGAATGGGATCTGGATTGGGATTGGGATTGGGATTAAGATTGGGATTGAGATTGGGATTGGGATTGGGATTGGGATTGAGATTGGGATTGCGATTGGCATTGGGATTGGGATTGGGATTGGGTTTGGGTTTGGGACTGGGATTGCGATTGGGATTGGGATTGGGATTGGGATTCTGATTGGGTTGGGATGAAGATTGGGATTGGGATTGGGATTGGGATTCGGATTGGGATTGGGATGGGGATTGGGATTGGGAT